>JAOWBW010000524.1:91306-289587 GCA_026119855.1 Campanula takesimana | reverse complement strand
AATAGCGCTACTTCCGACCCAAAATGAATATTCAAAATTGTTTTGAACTCTCATGAATAATGCGATCTCTCCGTCGCATAATGATCATCAATTTTTTTAAATTATCCTTAATCATGCCTCAAAATATAAACATTAAACACTATGGAGGAAGCAATAGTGGCAAAGAGAGCTCTGACCTCCTCCTCATTATATAAAGTTCTCATAAGACCCCCCAAAAACACTAGATCAAGGAAACTTTTACCATCTGTTGATAAACATCGACTCAAATAAAGAAAAAAATTCCCAACAACCCTGTTGCATCAACCCTAATAAACATAATTGGTAGACGAATCGAGACTCAATTTCCTCAGGAAAAAAAAAAGATAAGTTATATTCATTCCACAAGGATACAGATTTATTTTCTAGTTCCAATAATATACATGTAGAACACTACTAAATATAGAAGATGAACTTAAAGAAAGAGATAGGAAGGAGAGCGGGGGTGGTTAAAATAAGACCACGCGTACGTAAGGGTTAAGTAATAAATATGCCTCTAAAAAAGGAAAGAAATAAGGAGATCTCTTCTCAAAGCCGCTCAATATGGTACCTGATAAATTTGATCACAGCTATTGCTTACTCTGGTAGTTTCAAACGATTGAACAGCACAAGGAAATTTTGGTCAGGAATAAGATAAAGGAACCCAAGGTCAGCACCTTTGGCATATGGCCCCATGCCCTGTGATAAAATTAAAAGAAAGTAATTAACAAATATGGAAACTTAAAACTGATTTTTTAAGTGTCAATAATGATGGTTGCAAAGATGCCATAATTGCAATACCTTGCCATTGAGTAAGAGAAGTTCACCGCTAACCCATTTTGGATTTTTGAACCCAAAATCTGCTATTCTCCCTTGACCTGAGTGACTTCCGACCTGGGGAGTTCATAAGATCAGTTACATGTACCAATCTCCAGATTAAGCAACAACATTCAAATAGCTAACGATTGTTCTCTTCACTGAAAGTAACTGTACTAATTTTTGATGGTGTCAGTTGTGAAGCCACACACATGGAATGAGGTCACTTGACACCCTTCAACATTGCAAAGGTAATCATTTAACACAGGCGGTGATGGCGTTGTGGTGGTGAGGTTGTGATGGTGGCGACAATGGTGGTGGTAGTGGAGATTATAAATTGTAACTAAGTCGTTACAATTTGGCCAAATTTTGTTATTTGATTCTCTCAGTCCGTAATGGGTGTTATTTTTATAAATTTTCTGTTAATAAAGATAGTTAAAATGTAAAAACAAAACCTCAAACTTTTCCAAGAGTCAAGTATAGCTGGATTTGGGGTAGAATTGTTAAATTCCCCACCCCCTCCCCCCCCCCCCCCCCCCCAAAAAAAAAAAAAAAAAAAGGAGAAAAGAAAAGAAAAACCACAAAGAGAGAGTCTATGCAACTTCTACTAAGCCAACTGTTTGGGGGGTGCACAGATGAATTAAGAGAGAGAGAGAGTTGGAGTAGTTACCACTCCAAATTCTTCTGGATACTTCCCACGGGCTGAGAAGCGGTTGCTTTTTGCAACTTTAGCACGAAATGTCACCTGTTACCAAGCAAGCTTTACTAAGACTAGGGATTTCTTACAATATGGAAATTAACCCCCCAAAATAAAAATTTTACTCGAGTCTATACTTATACGAACAAAAAGATCTACAAGCCACAAACCTGACCAGCGGGAACATTTAGATCCCCTGTCAACTTTATTGCCTCAACATACTCAAAGAACTCGTCATTCATTCCCCAGTTACCAAACTTGCGCCTCAACTGCACAACCTCAGTCCCATATGGACCAAATGCACCAACGTATAGTCCTACAGAAAAAAATATTGAATAACTAAAATTCTATGCTTACAAAAGAATAAATATTAATCAACAAAAACTATGTTATTGCGAGTATACTTATGCAGTGGCAGCAGCAACAACGTAAGAGAGAGAGAGAGAGAGAGAGAGTTACCATCAAATGGATCTAAATCCCCTCTGGATGTGGAAATCCGACTAAAATTTGTGTACTCAGATAATTTTTCTCCCTTCTTTGCCTGATTAATTGCAAGCTTGACGATTTCACGCACATTTCTCGAAACCTATAAAAATTAACAAGAAGACGTTTCTTTTGTAACCAATGCAAGAACATATCTGTGGGGCTATTCACTACCAACAAATGAGACAGTTGCTTTGCTAACGGAAGCATGCCACAAAAATATAGAAGTGACGCAAATAAGTGGGATAGTCAAGCAACAGTTCTTTAGTAACAGAAGCATTCTGATGAGAAACTCTGAACAACAATGATAGACAATGGTTTTTGAATAGAAGATCATCATTACTGCAGTTCCATTTATGGTGACATCCATTTCAATTACTGAGCATAATGTATGCAAAAGATTTCAACACTTCATCTTTGATTCTAACTAGTAACAAAGGCTATGTGCATCTTTTTTCCTGTGTGTTCTTTAATTTTGCAACACGTTACACTTTTAAAAGTGAAAAATTATATACATTGAAGTAGTTAGTTCCGATCATTGTGAAGATACCTGGTAGTTGTGGATTACTCCCTCCGTCCCATAACAACTTGCACCAATTTCCTTTTTGGGTGTCCCATTGGTAAGTCCCACTTTCCGAAAAATTCCAATTTTTATTCTTTCTTATTTACCCTACCCCACTTGTCATGCTCACACTTAAATTGTAGGTCCCACTCACAAATTATCATACTCAAAACCCCTTTCTCACTCACAATACTTATTGAATATACATACTCTCTCCTTAACTCCCGTGTCGGAGAATAATGGTGCAAGATGTTATGGTACGGAGGGAGTAGTTATTAAGTTTTATTTAAAATCAAGAGGCTTAAAGACAAAATAGCAGTAAGTAAAGACATGATAACTAAATTACGTGCATTTTGGTTTGTATACCTTTGAAGAAACTTTATCAGAATTCCATAATGCCTTCGCGACTGCAGCAGGCATGAGGTCAGATATACCTTGAGCTGCTATTGCAGCAACTTTGACCTTGGATGCAATACTTTCGTCAGTATTTTGATCTCGGCTTCTTGCAGGAACATGCAGCATGAAAGAATCTCGTTTCATCTCTTCAATTTCAGCTGGGACACGTACATATTCATCCCTTGGAGGCATATCCTCTTTATTGTGTAAAACCCCACAAGGAAAAGCTTCACGTCCGTGTCTTTTTCCTCTTTAATTGTATCATTTTCTTCTTCCAGGGGAACTTGGTCAGACTGAGAATCATCCGCATCACGCTTTTCATCCTCGGAGTCCGACTCGCTCTCATCATAATCTTCAATTAGCTTCTTCACATCATCTGTAATGTCTTCAATATTATTGACTTTCATAACCTTAAAGTTTTCTAGTTTTAATTCAGGAAGTTTATCTTTCAGAAATTTTGTAACGCCTCTTATCTCGTCGATAACGCTTCTTATCTCCTCAGTAACACCATCAGTTTCTGTACTTGCCTCATCATTTAGTACATTATCTTCCCCAAATTGCACATCAATAACAGATGCATTCTCAACTTCTGCAGCAGATGGAGCTTTTGGGGATCTTAAACTGATAGGAGTTGCTGATTTTGCTGTACTCACTTTACCTCGCTGCAAAAATACTACCTGTTGACACAAGCATTCAATAAGCTTCAGTTATACCTTGAAGGGAAAATATCAAATTTTACACTTCAATAAAAACAAAGACGTTCCTGTGTTCCATGTATAGAGTCCACGTTTAAAAGTCAAACTTAATAATTCTGTACTTTTATGCCTTTGTATTTCCTAACATTTGTACTAAAGTTGAAATTTCTATACTACTTACTATAAGCAAGAAAACTCATGTATCATATTTTGAGCACAAGAGAAAAAAATTGAGAAAATATATATTTATTGCTAATTTTTTGCAAGTGGACACTTAAAGTGAAACATCCAAGAACGGAATAATGGACTGTTAACATGGAACGGAGGAGTAGATACTTTCATGTGGTAACATGGCATATATTGCATAACATGTTTGAGAATTAAAATGAATGTGGTTAGTTGGTGAATCATGGTTGCAAACTATGTCAAAATGCAGTGGACAAGAATGATATATCACAAGGATAACAACTCCATGGTTCAAAACATTGATTTCCTCCATATCAGTGAAGAGTGAATTATTATTACCGACTCACGTGCCTAAGAAGGCTGGTGAATTAGGATGAGCTCACGAGCTACAAACCATATAGGCAACTGTACTCAATTTCCACGAATGTACATACATACAATAGTAATCATACTCCCTCTGTCCCGGAAAGTTAGTCTCTCATTTTTCGTTGTTAGTAGGAATGAGTTTCGAGAAATAATTTAGGCTACTTTTAATTATCCTAATGAAAATCTATTGATACACCATTATAAATACTATCAATAGCAGTTTTTAGATTCTCATTAAGATAATTAAAAGTAACCTAAATTATTGCTCAATGTCCATTCGTAGTAACAACGAAAAAAGAGGGACTATCGTTTGGGGACTCGCGGAGTACTATTCAAAAAAAATTAATTACTTGAAACAAATCATTTTATGCTAATGGAGTTTCTTGCTATAATCTACAATAGGGCTCACATTTTGGGATGTTCAGCTAAGGAAAGAGACTTCTCTAAGTGAAACAAGAGTAGTGCCATCATTTATCTTTTATGGCATGCTCTTAGGAAAACTTGGTTAGCTATCATATGCCACATACGTGATAGACAAATGGGTTATTTGGAAATGGTTATTAGTTTTAAGGAGTTAACTGATAATTTTAAATTTAAATGGTTAAATACAAATTTCTTTCCTCAAATTATAATTGATGTAATCAAATTTTAAAAAGGAAATAACGTAGTGATTACCGATAAAAAGGTTAATAAACTATGTATATATTAACATATTAAGACTAAATATTAATATTTATAAATGAATAACGAACTGCTCAATTAATTATTATTTAACAATATTAGATAATCTTTCAGAAAACAATACTCCATCCTAAATTGATAGTCCCCTTTGACTATTCAACCATTTTAGTGATTTATTCCTCTTTCCATAATTATCCTTGGTGGTTTTAACAATCACATTAGCACCATGGTTCCTCTAAAAACAAGAATGACGCAAGTGAAGTGAGGAGTATTAATTGTTGTGGGTAGTTTAGTTAGTTAAGTGATTTTTAACGTTCAATTTTAGAAATGAGACTAACTTTGGGTGACAAACAAAAATGGAAAGAGGGACTATCATTTTGGACAGAGAGAGTATTAGATAATCAATTTGTAAAATTATTATTTCAAAAATAATAAAATAATTTCAATTAGTACAAGTTAATAAATTGTACTCCCTCTGTCCCAGACCATATGTCCACCCTCTCATTTGCATGGAGATTAAGAAATGGTGAAAGTGATGCAAGTGTTGTGAGTATAAAAGTAAAGTAGGAGGGAGAATAAGTGGGAGGAAATAGTACGTTGATTGGTGTTGTGAGTATAAAAGTAAGTATGAGAGAGAATAAGTGGGAGGAATAGTAAAGATTCTTTGCCATTTTAGGAAGTGGACATATACTCTGGGACAGACTAAAAAGGAAAGGTGGACATATACTCTCGGACAGAGGGAGTATATAAGATAATTTAACTTTTTAAGCATAAACAATTAATTAGTTAATAATTCCTTAACTACCACCCACTACCACCGTCCACAAAATCCATATTTGGTTGGAGTAGGCGGCTAGATCCCTTTAGATTTGTTCCGAAGTAGATGTCGATGAAAGGGTATGGTGGATGGAGGGGGAAACATCAGGGACCTTGTTAGAGGTGGGTGTTCGACGGCGGCACGAGTTGTGAGTCACTGGAGATGATGGGGGTGAAGAGTTGGAGGAGGCGGATATCGAGGACTAAAGGTGAGGGTTAAAATTAAGAAAGGAAGATGGGTGAATTAAGGATTATTTAACGGAAATATTGGTCATATTATATTTTGATTTCAAAGATAGATTTGAAATTGTTAAAAGTTTAAACAACAATTGGTTGATTTATTACTTATCAGAATTCGTCTTTTTAAAACTATATTTAAAAGAAAAATCATCTAGCCCATTAAAAGCCAATACCCATTTCAAACAAACCCATTTATTCGAGTGCGGCATATGGTGAGTTAATGGAGTTCTCTAACAAATTCCGATAGTAGGTCCCAAACTGACAACTTTGGCCATATCGGACCCTAAATTGACGAAATTGAAATATCGGGGCCTTGGACTGGTAAAACCATGCTAATATTGGGCCGTATTTTGAAATTTACCCATTAAAAGTTAAGATAAACAACATGGAGAGTCCTTCAAATGAGGCCAGGTTATTCATAGTCCTTTTTGTATATTTACAACATAATCAAGTCGCGTAGGCAAACAGGTATTAGTTTTGCTCGGTTAAGTACTCATGTGAATTGCATGTGATTTAATTTTTAAGTGTGAAATAGACAGATCATGTCAAGAGCCTAAGGATAACTTTGAAGTTTCTTTGTAATCACATGATAAAAGAGGAATATATCTCAGTTAATCGAACACCTTCAATTGGAAATTCAAGTAATTTAAGTTTCTAACATAAATCAGACGTGATATACATCACCTGCAAAGTATATGTCGCATCAGTATCTTTGACCACAAAGATTTCAAACAATGGAGTTCCCGGGGAAGCGGATACTAACTGCCTGTAATAAACAATCATCACTACTGCTTGCTGGAAGATAACACGGAAATCAAATTCATCCTAGCAATTTTATTATTCCGCAATTCAAACCTCGGATTATAACTTCTGCCAATAAATCTGCCCACTCCAGGAGTTATGCGGACTATTCTGCCAAAGGGATCATCAGAATCTTTTGAATAGCCCACCCACCAGCCAACCTGCAAAGGTAAAGGTGAAAATTAGAAGAGGTCGATAAAAACTTAGAAACTTGCTATCTGGTAGGGGATATGATACAGAAAAAAGATCGCATAGTTCCCTGAATCACCAACTAGTAAGTACTAAAGCAAAGGTCACAATTCACAAGCATTATAATCTTCAACTACATCTTCAGCAGGTACACCCACGTTTTGGTCATACACTATCCCCAAATATTTCTTCCCTTTAGGGCGATCAAAATTTACTACTCATAATTTTTTTAAACAAAGAAAAAAGACTAGACTTCTAAATGCGGAACACTTATAACTAATCAATAATGACTTTCTCAATAGTAAAAGGCTCAATAACCAGAAGTACAAAGTCATACTCTCCTCCCCCCCCCCCCCCCCCCCCCCCCCCCCCCAAAACCACCATTGCTGTTTTCTCAGATTAACCTTTCTCCCAGACTAATATACACAAGCCTTCCACCCCAGAATATTCTGTTTTACATTCTTTTCATCTTTTACTTTCTCTGTATTTCATAGTTCAACTCCTAACCTGTCAATAAATGATTACAGTCATTATTGATTACTTTGCAAGTTGAAGCTCTCTCTTACAATAAACAAGTTGGCTTGAAGTGGAAAAAGGAGATGGGGGTTGTTCTATAAATTTTTTAGTTATACTTTTGTGGAACTCTGAGGAAAAAAAAAAGACGAGAAAAATAAAAAGTAGAACGCCAGCTTCAGAGGAAGTCATTAGAAAGGTATCTCTTAGCAAGTACAGCATTAGTAACATGAATGTTCTACTTTCTGATCCAAGGCACAGTTTTCAAATCATCGCTTTCCAACCTGGTACAGTGAAAGAAATTTGAAAGAGTAACAGGAGAAAACAGAAAAAGGCAATAACAACCCAAGGAAGAAGAACACACTATTTAGAAAAGAGAATTAAGCTATTAGAAGTACGAAACAAACTTACCAGCCCACTTCCTGTATTTCTGGACAACATTGAAGCATAATGATAACGCTCTTCATCAATGGCATTCTGCAAAGAAACACGATCAGATTAGCTCTGGATTTTGTGCATGTAGGTTTATGATGCTACTGCTTACTTGACTACTGATCAAACCTTCAATTCAGACATGATTTCAGCAACACTGTCCGTCATCGTTGATTCTGCTATAGCTATTTTCAACTTTTTAGCTTCCTCAAAATCTTCATTCTCTATAGCTTCTTCCAGTTGAAACTGAAAAGTATAGCAAACGGTTAAGACAAGTTGAAGCCATTAGACAGCTAGAAAATATCGAAATAACAAAGAAAATTTGTATTTTAACATTCCATTTTTCAGTTTGATTACATTAGCGATAATCCATCATCACAGATTACCCAAGCAGCAAACATCATTAGTTTCATTAGGAACGTAACTCCATCCACACCGATTCACGGAACTGTTGTGGGGGGAATTTTATTCTACGGGATGGTTACCCCACGTCATCTTCTTGGTGTTGTGTGATGATCCACTTACTTTTTTTACATGTCATGGTTATAGAATAAAAAAGAATCAGACCCCTATAACTGGAGATGTTCGTGACACCTCATATCAAGCAGCCAATCACCCAAGTGCTGATACCCTGTTAGTTTGTCACACAAGATCATTCACGTATCATGGTTTGATCTTCTCTCCGACTAATTTCTCATGCTTTGGGTAGTAAAATTTAAATGATTGAACTTTGAAGCAATTATGAGAATCATATGTGAAGTAGGATAATGCCATGTCACTTTTTGGTTGATTGCATTCCTGAACTAAGCCTTAGTTTATGAAAATATTCTAGCATCTAGGAGAGGGAGCTAACACCGAGAGCTCTAGCCCAAGGGTAATGGCACTCAGGTCTCGATAGCTATATCACCAAAATACGAAGAGTCTCCTTGAAACACGGTGTAAAGATCAAGGAGGGGGTAAAGCTTAGACAAGAAGAGGTCTAACCTGGTTGGCCTAGAGCCCTAACCTCGTCACTATCTGAAGACATTTTCTGTGGTTTAAAATGTAAGGGACGTCCACTTTCTTTAGAAAGCTTGTTGTGGAATAGTATAATTCCATCCTCACACGTGAATCACACGAATAACCCCGCACGTGGTCTGCACCAAAAGACACCCCCACATGGATGTTTACAGCACCCCACATACATGTTCCGCATGGTCAACACTTGTCGCCCCCGCGTGTAGAACACCAAGTTATAGTTTCCATTCCATGAGTTGACAAGGTTAAGGACAAGCTTTAGAGGGACATGACCGCAATCCACAGTTAAGTAGTTTCTTGCCCAGCATTTGGGACTACTAGGGAGTAGTGGATGGAGAAGATGTTAGTGAAGTAAGCCACGTGGCCTAACTAGGCTCAAAGGAGAATTATAGAACAGTCCCCACGCGGGTGACGTGGCGCTAGTTTGCATCATCTTACAGACAAGCACTGAAATTGTGACACCGAATTGTACGGATGTCACGTGCTTTTTCAAGAGGGCTCGTTCTTCAACACCTATTGGCGAGCTACAGTAACCCCAAGCAATCTAGTTCCGCAAATCTTATCTTCTTCTCCTCTGAGATACTTAGTTCCTATTCTCGCTCCCGTTTCACTCCTCTTTAGTAGTTTATTGTGCAACGCCAAGCATTCACCAGACCCTCATAAGCCTGTAGGACTATATACAAACACTAGTGTTATGTGTTTAATGTAAGAATGTTCATTACATATGTTAACTGTAAGAATGTTCATTACATATGTTAACGAGAATGTGGTTGTTGCTAGATTGCATATGCACTAACTCTTGTCTAATCGCCAGATCTAATAGCATTGGGCTACGAAAAAAGGCCGTATCGTGGATTTCTCAAGTATGAAATAAGCAAGCAAGACTTTAAGAGGGCTCCATTTTATCGGGGATGTATATCTCTTACTCTTTTCTCCCCCACCACCACCAACCAAGGAAATATTCAAATTTGTCCATCGGGGTGAAATTTTGCACAAAATAATATGAGATACAATGTTTTGCACGAATATTCCTCTTGCTTCACATCACAATTTGTGAGACGCAACCTCATGTTCGGTTTCAAACAAAGTGAAGTAGATGGGACACTGCAAATAAACGGAGAACTTCATTTTACTTTGGTTGTTTGGATTCAAACGAAGTTCATGCGGGAGATAAGAATAAACATTTCGAACCTTCTTCTCAAGGTCATTCTCGATATTTTTCTTCTACTACCAAGTCCAGAGCGCCACTATATCGACCAAAGTAGAAGCCTTGGGTTAAGTCAATCAAGTATGTCTCTGCGAGGTTAATGATAGCCATTTAAATTACATTACATTCAGCTCCCCCAAAGTACCAACCAAATCCTACTTTGCACCCCAATATGAAAAGTTGGTATGTTTGGTACTACAATTTCCAAATCATCCCACTTTACGTCTGACACTTTCCAAATCATCCCCACTTTACCCCTGGTCGAGTGCATGTAAAAGGGCAAAGTGGGACAAATTCAAAATTAAAGTATTAACCAAACCCACTTTTCAAACTGGCTACGAAGTGGAATTTGGTGGATCCTTTGGGGGGGGGGGGGGGGGGGCTAAACGTAATTTGGCCTAGGAATTTATGGATGCCGGTTCAATATTGGAGAATAGAGAGGGGTAACTGGAAAATAAGAGTTCAAAAGTTGATTCAACAATCTGTGGTTGACACAAAAGTTAATCTCTTGGAGTATGATAAAAACGAGGATAAGGAGAAAGCAAACAGTTGTTAGCCTTATAGTATGGGTCTAAATCACATAAGGTGGCCGAGGAGTGATTGTTCAGTTCCTTAGAAGGCAACTTTCTAGGATAGAATATCTTGAAGATAATTTCGGTCTTTATTCCTTGGACTTTCATTCTGATGGCAAAATAAAGATTGTTAGAGGTTGAGGCTGAGGCTGAGAGGCTGAGGAAGAGGATGAACAATAGCAGATAGATAATCTTAGCCGAGAACTAGAGGAGGAAGAAGAGGAACAAATTAAGTTTGAAATCTTAGTTGAGAAATTGATGATGAGGGTAGCATCCTGATCTTTAAGCAAGAATGAGTGTGCTTGTTCTAGTTTTAGAAGCCACCACATATGCAATGGAACCCCTTCAAAATGGATAAGTATCCTTCCCATTTAGTAAAGTATTGGTACTTATCTAAAATCTGAAACAGGACATTAATGGAGATCAGACAATAGTGATCCTTGATAAAGTATGAGGTTCTATCCCAAAACCAATTGGCTATGGGAGGAGTAGCCCAGGATGTTTATATAGTCAATGCTTAGCTAGCTAATTCCCGATGTGGGATAATTGTCTCTAACACGCCCCCCCACGTGTAGCTGGGCTTTGCCAAGGCTTACAACGTGAACTTGTTACGGGTGGCGCGGAGCAACATTGTGGGCCGTTGGGCCTGCACGTGTAACGGGCTAGCTCTGATAACATGATAAAGTATGAGGTTCCATCCCAAAACCAATTGGGCTATGGGAGGAGTAGCCCAGGATATTTATATAGTCAATGCTTGGCTAGTTAATTCCCGATGTGGGATAATTGTCTCTAACAATCCTGATTGCTGGCCTAAGTGGACTTGAGGCTGCTGAATCTTCAGACGGTAATGAAAGTAGGGGTCTTAGGCACACTGAAAGAACGACATAGCCACTTAAGAGATGCTTAGGTTGGTGTCCTCTATTATTTAGGGTGAGCCAAGACCTGGGGGAAGGGGTTCTGCAAGAGGAGCTCACGGTGGTTCTTAAGGGGTATTGGTAAGTATAGTCTAAAGTGTCTTGTTTGGGTACTGCTCTGCTTTTGGAAGAGAATTTGCCGTTGTTTGTGTGTCTAATTTGTTCTCTCATTAGTAGTGTCAGTTTCTTATGGTAGTTTTGGTGGAGTTCTAATCCAATTATTCTAAGAAACTCATTCACGGACCAACACCTGCCACAAGGAAGAGTTACTAGGTTGCTCATTTGATAAAGCAAAAATGTGGTCATTCACTCATTCCTTGAATGGCGCATGAAAAATGAACATCTACGGATGCGATCAAACAAGAGAACAAATTAGACAAACAAATACTCCCTCCGTCCCAAAATGATCTTCCTATTTGCCATTTTTCATTGTCCCAAAAAGTTCTTCACATTTCTACAATTTAGGCTCAAAAGTGCACAAACAAAACATGACTAGTGAAGCAAGTGTTCAAATCATTAAAAAGTTTGAATAGTCAAATGTGAAGATCATTTTGGGACGGAGGGAATATTTAACAACATTCAGCCAACAGAACACAATATCAATTAAACTTAAGAGCAGAAATTAAAAAAAAAAAAAGATGGAGGACCTTAAGAATAGAGACGCATCTCTCAGCCTGTTCAACTTCGGTAAAATGGCGGTTCCAGCGATTCCAATCCCAGTCGGAAGACGCGTTACCGTTGAGGGAGGCAGCAGCGGCGGCGGTGCTGCTAGTGGAAGCATCATTGGTGCTGCAACGGCAGAGAAGCTTCGAATCCCTGCGGTGGTGCTTAGCAAGGACTGGAGATTTGGGAACAGTCAATACGAACCTCAAATTGGAGGAAGAAGAAGCCTTGGCGGAAATAGAGAAGTCAAGACAGGAACAATTAGAAGGTCTGAATTGAGGCATCGGGATGGCGGACTTCCCCGTCGCCCACACCGGCACCGCCATTTCTTATCTCCGGCTCCAATTCCTCGGTTTCGATGGACTCTCCGGTGAAGGGAGGACAGCGGCTGAATGTGTGTGTGAATGGATGTGGTGAGATTTTATGGATAAAATCGCCGGATAATTTTTTAAAGAGCATCAGCCTCACCCACAGTAGACTACAATCAACGCGTCCACCCACTGGGACCCACCTTCATATCTACGGTCATTAACTTAAACGACAAAAACACTTTTAGTCAAAACTAGTGTTACTCCCGTACAATGCACCAGCGGTTACTTATATTTAATTTGTATAAATTTAGAGGAGTTAAAATAGAATGACACATTATAATTGTGAAAAATTTCTTTGAAAACAATATTGTCTATGATAACATCAGTTTGACCAGAAAATGTATCATTCATTACATATCAATATCTTAAGGTTAGCTGCATCTCTAACACGAGATATGGCAACATATAGTTGACCATGACAAAACACCATTTTTTTAAATAAAAAATCAACATTAATGTCATCCTATGTTCGTTAATTGCAGTAACATCTAAAGTTGAAAACTGTCATTTCCGCAAAATACAAAACATCTTTCCGACCTCTTATACAAAAAAAATATACACACAAAAAGTATTTTTTTGCGAAAACTATAAATGTATTTTTTATTTTTTATTTTTTGAAAATTAACACAATTAAAAATTATAAGTAATGATATTAAAAAAAAAAAAAAAAAACACAGGTTGCCGACTAACGTGATGTGAAACTTGTTTCTTGCTGGCTCTGCACAGGATGAGGGTGTGTACTGTAGCGATTACGTTTTGGGCCAAAAAGATTAATGGGCCCATCCATTATCACCCACGATTACTACAAATGTCACAAATCTAGGCCCACATTACCTTTATGATACGTCAATTTAATTTTCTTGCTTTCTCTTTCCAACTGAATACACCAAGCATGGCACACAGATATTCCTAGTTAAGAATAAACACACGAAAACAAAACCAGTAAACCACTAATATATACATATATTAGAATTTAAAACTACTATCTCCATCCCAAAATGAGTGAGCAAACAAACATCGACATTCATTTTGGTGGGACGGAGGGATTACATTTTCTGGCAAAACATATGCAAGTAAAAGTTCTTAATGTCCATGTCCGCAAGCTCGTAAACTAAAGTCGATGTCCATGTACGTCTGGACAGTTACCAAAAGGGGGATAAAAATGAATATAGATACCCCTAGTGACCTAGTCCAAAGATGGACTTGTTAGATATGGGGGGTAACATGAGGACTGTCTTAACTATTATCATGAAGACTCTCTGAAGAACTTGTTTGAGACCGAGGAATTGCCAGTGGTACACCTCCATTTTCAGCAGTTTCCAAAGCAATAGCAGAACCTATGACTGGCCCCACATTTGCGGTGCGGAGAAAACCCTGTAATCTCCATATATAGCTTTGACTCAAAGGTTGACTTGTCACATAAGGAGCTGCCATCATTATTGGAGTAGATACCCGCTCATTTTCAGGACGGATATTAGAGAGGGCACTTAGATCAAGATTTGGAAAGACAGAGCAGCGGCATCGAGGGCATTTTACGTTAAGCCGAAGCCATTCATCAATGCATTCCACATGAAAGTTATGTGCACAAGGAAGACCACGAACCTGGACCCGACAGAATCAAAAGTGTGAGATTTAAAGAGTCTAGATTGTTAATTAATGGAACTCAGATCTTTATAAAAAGTTTTAGTGTGAGATTTTAATTAAAAACATTGACTGTATCTGTGATACGTTGTATAACCAACCAATCAAAGTGTGAGATTTTAATAAAAAGTGAAAATGTCCAACCAATGAGTGTATCTTAGTGTAGTTTCAATTGGTACGTGATACCGCAAATTTATGTGCCCAATATTTACTCGCAAACCTGCTTTGGTTAAAGGTCACCCAACTAGTGAGAACAATAACGGGGAAAGTGATGTTTAGGCACACATAAGATGAAAATGAAATAATACCTCATTCCCCATATGAAACTCTTCCAAACAAATGGGACACTCACTGCAATCAGTCGGAACAGCTTTCAGTCTGAACTTTGGAAGTTCTTGAATGAGAGCCTCCACTGCTTCTCTCTACATGTCAAAATAGAAACTTGAATAATTTCGGAGTCCAGAGAATTTATGAAACTGAGACAGAATATTGTGCTGGATATACTCTCTTTCTGTTGTGAAAGGCATTAGAATATATCATGTTTAGGATGCTAATTTCACAAGCTATCATTTTTTTACTTTAGTTATTTGCTTATAAAGGCACAAATCACTAAAAAGCACCGAAAACTGGAGGCGAAATCCATGATAAATAAAAGAACTCACAGTTGAGAACATGAAAGTAAAAGGGGGAGATGATAAACAGCCATGTGGGGAAGATACAGGAGAAATAACAACACGAAGCTCCAGATAGCAAACCATCAATAAAAGAAAGCTTTGGCTTGGTTGGTCACCTATAAGCAAGAGTTTGGCTCAGTTCTCAAGACTCACTAAAGAAGGGATTAACTAGATATTTAATGGCTAATGAAGAAGAAATCCATCAAATCAACAAAGCCAGCAATAGATCCCGTCAAATTTCTTTTGAGCCAAGAAGCCTATTAGCAGAAATCTCCACTCATATTCAGTTCTCCTCTCCAAAGAATCTCTTTAAGTATGCTTTTAGGAACTAACATGTATTCTAAATGCTCTCTACATGAAGAATTGCTCTTCAAAAAGAGAAGTGGTTAAATTTACAAGTTTCTTCTTTCTGAAACAATGATGTAGAGAATTTTGTGTTTGAGCATGCGAGTTTCGGTTGATTCCACTTATGTTTCTGCTATTAGTGTTGGGGAAAATTACATGCTTTTCAATGTTTGGATGAAAATAAAATCTGCCAGGAAAGTGGTTTTTTTGTATGCCGAGCAGGAGATAAAAAAAATGTGTACCTGAGTAGGGGTCAGGTAGAGGCCTGGATGGTATGATGCAGCATCTTGGCCCATGCCTCTCAATTCTTGCCCAGCAGCTTCAAATGCCCAATCTGGTACACGAACCATGTCAACAAACACCTGAAACAGCAAAATTATCATTTCAAGGCATTCTGCTAAGATTTATGTTTTTTAAAGATGCAAGTATAGCCCCTTGATAAGGGGATTGGAAGAAAGGCCTTAAAAAAATGCACCACATACAGCTGATGAGTGGGAACCTATAACAATTTTCGAACTATTACAAGCTTCTCCATGAAGCAGAATAAAATCTTGGATTATTTGTTCAGAAAGGCCATACAAGGTCACACTTAAACATCTCAAAATAAAAAAAGGGGGGTGAGGGTTCCAAGTCTCTCCCAACTAAAACTCATGTTGGGTTAATGCCTTTGAATTTGGGACGCCGAGTTAAAGGATTAAACAACAGAGAGATTTCGTAATTCCGGGACAGAGCGCAGAAGGAAGGTTTCCAAGTCAGTTTTGGACTAGGTTTCCAAGTTCCTAAGAGATTTTGAGATAAACTTTAGGGATGACCAAAACCGGTTCCGGGCCCGGTTCCAGTTCGGAACCGCCGGTTCCGGTTCGGCATATATGTGACCCTGAACCGGCCCGCGCTTACACCGGTTCCGGTTCCGGTCATCACAATCCGGTTCCGGTACGGTTCCGGTCCGGTTCCGTTCAGTCCACGCTACCTTTTTTTATTTTATTTTTATCATACAATAATGAATAAACATGTTAAAATTTATTAAAAGACAAGAGATTTTTTTTTATAATACACTAATGAATAAACATGTAAAAATTTATTGAAAAATAAGGGATTTTTATTTTTTTTAATGGAAATGCCGATCCGGTTCCGGTTCGCCATATATGTGACCCTGAACCGGCCCGCGCTTACCACGGTTCCGGTTACTCCGGTTCCGGTTTGCTCCGGTTCCGGGCTTTTCCGGTCCGGTTCCGGTTTTCCGATTCCGGTCCGGTTTGGCCATCCCTGAACTTTACTAGTATAAATAGAGGCCAGTAGTTTAGATTAAAATCACACCTCAGATTGTCATAGACAAATTATTAGAGTGCTCAGAGAAGATCAATAATTCTAGATCTAGGGTTTTAGCACAGTCAGGAATTTTGTGACCAAAATTCGTGCTAGCATAGATTAGTGTGATCTTGTAAAGAATTCTCCAGATTGATAATAATATTCTCTCCCCTCCCCGTGGACGTAACCAAGTTGGTGAACCACGTAAATCTGTGTTCTTGTGATTGCTCGCTTTTCTTATCAAGTCTTGTTATTGCTCTAACAAGTGGCATCAGAGCTTGGTTGAAAAGGAGAATTAGCATCGACGGAAGAGATCCAAGATCGAAGAAAAACAAGGTAGCAGTTTCTGGTCCGTTTTTATCCAGCGCAGCGGTGAAGAAAAAGGTGTAGCGCATTCGTTCACCGTTGGATCGTGCTGATTTTCGGTGAGTAGCTTCGGGATTCATAGATCTTCGATCTGAACGGTGGAGATTGGATTTTGATGTCCGTAGCATCCGAAATTGTATCAGGACAGAAGCTGCTGGTGTTTTGTCTTCGATTGTATGCGTTTGGAGTTTCTTGTTGCGATTTCTCTTAGTGGCACCAGAGCTTTGGTTCGTGGTTAGAGATTCAGGGATTCCGCTGCAGAGAACAAGAAGATGGGTCAAGGAGCAGATTCGATCGACAAGTTCAATGAGAAGAATAGTTTTTCTCTCTGGCAGATCAAGATGAAGGCTTTGTTGGTAGACAAAGATTTATGGGAACCGTTGGAGATTGCAATCAGGGATCGTAAGGATCCCAAGGGTAAGGCAGTCACCACAGAAGGTACAGCAGAACAGTCAGAGAAGAACAAGATAGCAGCAGCGAAGGAGGTGGCGGCATTGAAGAAGTTAGATCAGAAGGCTCACGCGAAGATCATCAGACAGTTGGATGATGAGATCCTAACCAATGTTGCAGGAACAGACTCCGGAAGCGATCTTTGGTTGAAGTTGGAAGATATGTACATGACACGTTCATTGATCAACAAGTTATACCTGAAGAAGAAGCTATATGATTGTCGTATGACTGAAGGTACGCCCATAAATGATCATCTTGACAGATTTACTTCTGCATTACTTGAACTGCGTAATATAGTAGTTGTTGATGACGAGGATGCAGCCTTGCAGCTTTTAGTATCTTTACCTATCTCTTATGAACATTATGTCGATTCGTGCATAAATCGTAAAGATGGGATCTCTCTAGAGGAAGTGAAAACTTCTCTCAAGACGAGGGAATTGCGCCGAAAGGCGAGTGGGAATGAGGCAGGTACCCAGTCATCAGGTTTGGTTGCTAGCAGTAGCAACAGCAGGGGTTCTAGTGGGAGGAAGAACAATCAAGGTAATTCTTCACACAAGAAGGGTCCAAAACCTGGGGATATCTGTAATTTCTGCAAAGAGAAGGGGCATTGGAAGTTCGACTGTCCCAGAAGGAAGCAAGGCAAGGCACCAGTCACAGCAGAGGCCATGACGGCCAGAGATTGCAGTTCAGATGAGGATTATGCTCTAGTAACATCAGAATCAGCATGCGCATCTAATGCGTGGATTCTTGATTCAGGAGCGTCATACCATATCAGTCCTAGGAGAGAATGGTTTACCGGTTATAGGCAGATAGTTGGCGGTGATATAAGCATGGCCAACAGTACAGTCTGCAGGGTTGTCGGTATTGGTTCGATCAAGGTCAGGACTCATGATGGTAGGGTTGTCACTTTGAATGAGGTTCGACACGTTCCGCTTATGACGAAGAATATGATTTCTCTTAGTCAGTTAGACAGCAAAGGGTTCAGTTTCAAAGGTAAAGGTGGAACAGTTAGTGTCTGTAACGGTTCAGAAGTGATGCTGAAAGGCCTGAAGCGGGGCTCCTTATTTCCTCCAAGGAAAGACGCTTGCAGAGTCGACTATGGCTGCATCAGAAGAGGTGAACGAGGGAGATATGTCTAAGCTGTGGCACATCAGGCTCGGTCACATGAGCACTCGAGAGATGCATGAGTTGGCGAGCAGAGATCTTCTTTATGGCCATAAGATCAAGGATCTTAAAGGCATTCTGGATTACATCCACTCAGAGAGTTGGGGACCTTCATGTCAGGAATTTCTAACGGGACACAGATATTTCTTGTCTATGGTTGACGATTATTCGAGGAAGACTTGGGTGGTTATCATGGAGTTCAAGAATGAGACTCTAAGGAATTTCAAGGACTGGAAGACGGTAGTGGAGAACCAGACAGAGAAGAAGATCGGGAAGCTCCGGACAGATAATGGTTTGGAGTTCTGCAGTGCTGAGTTCGATTCGTTTTGCAGACAGGTGGAGATTTCTAGACATCTCACCAGCAGAGGCACGCCACAGCAGAATGGTGTAGCAGAACGGATGAATCAGACATGGCTTGTGGGAGCGTTGTGCATACTCTCCAATGCAGAGTTGTCTAAACGTTTCTGGGCAGAAGCGCTTAATACAACATATTACTTGATTAATCATGGACTTCATACCGGTATTGGCCTCAAAGTTCCCTATGAGGTATGGACTGGTAAATCCACGATTGTTTCAAGTGTTGGCGGTGTTGAAAAACAGGTGGAGCAACAAGATACTGAAGAGTTAGTTGTCCCACAGTCAGATGTTAATCAGGATCCACCAACAGAGACAAAGACTGAAGCACCAGAAAGTCAAGTTCAGTTCCTAAAGAACATGAGTTAGCACAAGGAGGGTCTAGAAGAGCTAATTTCAGCAATGGATTTGAAGACTTGGTGTCTTATGCACTGCAGGTTGCTGAGGAAGTAGAGCCCGTTCTTGCGGAACCTTCTATTTTCAATAAAGCGGATACATGTTCAGAGTCATCTCAGTGGTATGCGGCTATGGGTGATGAGATGGAGTCTCTTCACAGGAATCAGACTTGGAAGTTGACTACAAGGCCAGAAGGCAGGAAGATTGTGACTTGCAAGTGGATCTTCAAGAAAAGGGAAAGGATGTCCCCGGCAGAAGAGGTCAAGTATAAAGCTCGAGATGTTGCAAGGGGTTTCACACAGAGAGAGGGGGTGGACTACAATGGGATCTTCTCACCAGTGGTCAGACACACTTCGATCAAAGTGTTGCTAGCAATAGAGGGAGAGATATACATGATACAGTCGGAAGGATTCCAAGTTCCTGGTAAGGAAGATCAAGTTTGTAGATTGAAGCAATCGCCTAGGCAGTGGTACAGGAGATTTGACAGCTATATGATAGCAGCGGTCAAGAAGTCAGAGATTCAGAAGTCGAAAGGCTTATTGGTCGCAGAGATGAAGGGTTTGGGTAAAGCGAAGAAAATTCTGGGTATGGAGATCTATAGAGACAGAGCCAAACGAAAACTGTTCTTATCCCAGAAAAGATACATCAAGAAAGTTTCAGAAAGGTTTGGTGGGTCGACAGCTAAGGCTATAGATACTCCGAGTGCAGTGAATGCACATACAGTCGCGTTTGGGCCCAAATCGGTTGAGGAGAAAGAGTATATGGCTCCAGTATCCTATACTAGTGCAGTTGGTAGTTTGATGTATACTACAGTGCTCACTAGCGACGTCAGACTCGTCTGTGGAGATGGGACAGAATGTGCAGTCAAGGGTTTCTCAGATTTGGGTGATGTTGACTCAAGAAGATCGAAGACCGGATATGTGTTCACGCTTGGTGGGTCAGTTGTCAGTTGTAAGGCTAGATTGCAGACGACAGTGACGTTGTCTACAACAGAGGCAGAATACGTGGCATTGACAGAGTCCGCTAAGGAAGGAATATGGTTGAAGGGAATGATCAGCAATCTTGGGGTTCATCATGAGAGGACCAAGCACATTGATGTCAGATATCATTTCCTAAGGGATGAGAAACGGGTAAAGGTGAAGGTAGGGACGGCGAACAACCCTGCAGACATGTTCACAAAACTCGTGACGGGAAGCAAGTTCCAACATTGTTTGGACTTGCAGATTGTTTGCAGCTATTAGATAGCAGAAGAGGCGAGGGGGGAGAAAAGGTTTGTTGTCATGGAGATTCAAAGTCAAGGTGGAGATTGTTGGGTTAATGCCTTTGAATTTGGGACGCCGGGTTAAAGGATTAAACAACAGAGAGATTTCGTAATTCCGGGACAGAGCGCAGAAGGAAGGTTTCCAAGTCAGTTTTGGACTAGGTTTCCAAGTTCCTGAGAGATTTTGAGATAAACTTTACTAGTATAAATAGAGGCCAGTAGTTTAGATTAAAATCACACCTCAGATTGTCATAGACAAATTATTAGAGTGCTCAGAGAAGATCAATAATTCTAGATCTAGGGTTTTAGCACAGTCGGGAATTTTGTGACCAAAATTCGTGCTAGCATAGATTAGTGTGATCTTGTAAAGAATTCTCCAGATTGATAATAATATTCTCTCCCCTCCCCGTGGACGTAACCAAGTTGGTGAACCACGTAAATCTGTGTTCTTGTGATTGCTCGCTTTTCTTATCAAGTCTTGTTATTGCTCTAACAACTCACATTAACGCTTTCTAGGTTTCTATTTTGCATCCTTGAACCAGAAACAGAGCAAGAATAGAAATGACATACCACTCAACTCAGCATTTGTCCAGGTTACTTGAGGTCCGCTACATGGATCTTTTTTCATCAACTCGTGCAGTCCAATGCAAGGTCACCATACAAGCCAAAGAAATCACACTCAAGTTATATCTTTCTATATAATTGTTATCTGAGTTACTTTTGGTCTTTCCTACATCTACTGTGATTGTTAGATATTGATACAAAGTCTCACTTCTCAATGGGTGTAAGTTGTATGTGTCCAAACCATAGTTACCGGAAACTCCCAACCCCCCCTCGTCCCACGTCCCGGGAACACGCGTCCCGGGTTCACAAGGGAACTCGACCCAAAGTACAAAAACAATCGTACCGGAAAATAAATGGTCAACAACGTAGAATCTTGTTTGCATTTACAATCTTTTATGGTTATCCGCCTTTACATTATACTCTTTTGTCTCCCTAAAAGTATATATATATATATATATATATATATATATACGTATACGTATACGTATACGTATACGTATACATATATATATATATACACACACACACACACACACACACACATACATATATATATATATATATATATATATGTATGTGTGTGTGTGTGTGTGTGTGTGTGTATATATATATATATATATATGTATGTATATATATATATATATGTATGTATATATATATATATGTATGTATGTGTGTGTGTATATATGTTATTATATTCAACTTAGTGATGTGCTTTCAATATAGAGCGTACCACGTTCCCAATTGATCCTACCCCCAGCGTACCCAGAATTTACTAAGTCACGTTCCTCGTTCCCGTACCCGTCCAGCGTCCCGAAATGTCTCACGTTCCTGGTAACTATGGTCCAAACCATCTTATGCAATTTCTTCATAAAATCACCCATTGGGACAAATTTTACTGTTCACGAAATTGTTCAATTCGAATTGGATACTTCCTAGTTTTCTTATGTATGATGTATCCAACAGAACATTCTCAATAAAGCTACACTTCCTCAGTTTACATGTTCTTTTTTAGTTTATCAACTTTCTGTTCCATATAGTAGAAGGGGTCTATTTGTCCTTAAACTTCCCTTTTCAACCTAGCAAGAAAATACTTATCACATAGCATTCCGTATGTAATTAGCACTTCACCCAACTTGACATTATGCTTTGACTAGCATCATCTCCTAGCTCCTTAATCAATCCTAAACGGCAAAGTTGATCTCTTTTAAAATTCGTTAACATAACTTTTTCAAGGATTAAAGTGGATAAAATTTATTTTAAGAAGATACTAAAAAAATCTTAGCCATCATTAAGTACCAAACTACCGAAGCCATAGGAAGCTAAATAACTTGTTGAGCAGCCCACTATTTAGTTTGTACAAAAGCTAAACAAGCTTTCTATGGCATCAGCATGGTGCAACTTGACATTACCACTACCACCAGCTCCAATTAAAAAAGGTGTGTTCAGATGTTATAAAGCAAAATGAATCACGTAAGTGGGGGGATGTTGACTTGATCAACCAGTCTTCCGAAGGTAGCTCCACCAAGTATCTAAAATATTTTAGTAACACACTTTCAATCCCCAAAATGGGGCTAACAAGTACTTGATCAAGTGGCTAAGCTACGTGTCGGCACTATCTGATCAATTACGCTTACTTCAACCTTATGTTGATGTGCTTAAGCATACTTTACTTCACGCTAATGCATGCTCGGATACACACATAACATAGCAAGGATATACTTCTCACAGATAATCACCATTAAATTACATTAATAAGCATAAATCAATTAGCCAATACAAAGAAGATAATGCACAATGCATAAACTGTAGCAGTTTGTTCACTAAGTAGTCCTAACTAAATAAAATCTAAGATGTTCGGTTTAACATTTCCTTTTACTTCTCACAACTAACTACTTTATTCACAAATGTTATTCTTCATTACGTAACATACATGAATGAGTATTCCAGTGCAGACATATTCCCAAAAATGGATATGAATGCTTAAAGGTAGTAAGCAGCCTGTATCAACTGTTTAAAGTATTATAGTAAAAGGCTATAAATAAATGTTACCCCATATTCTGAAACAGGAATGCCCTGTTGAGCACGTAGAAGATGGGCTTGTCTTCTTGTCAACCACTGCAGAAGGAAGTTAAAAAAAAACAAGTCAATAGCGTTTAGAGGTCATTATCTTGTTAATCTATAAAGGAAGATGAAAAGATACTACCAAGGAGAGGCTTATAAACCAAAGCAAAATCAAACCTACATAAAATATTTAATTCCTTATACATGGAGAAGAAAAATAGAAGTTTATTTCAACCTTTTTCATTGCATGGGCAGCTATGCAAAGAAGTCCACAATAGCTGAAAAGCAACCAAATAAGGAATCCCCACTTCTGACCATCTTCAGGCAGCTGCAAGGATTTAGGTCAATTATCACCCATTTAAGTTTCTTGGCAGGTTATTTCTCCGCCCCGAGCTCCCTCTCTTCAAAAATGTGTAATAAAGTGAAATTCAGCAGTTGTTAAACTTACACAACGTTTTGCACTACTGAACCAAAGAGTACCAATAACAGTCCATGCCCATAAGAACGGATAGAGCAGCACAGACATAATGGAAAGAACAACTATTCTTCCACAAAAACGAGCATATCTCTGTTGCCAACCATAATCCCTAATTCATATGAAATTGCAGTTATCAGTATCATAATACCAGTGATCAGATGAAACATGGAACCAATTTTTAAAATGTAGCAGAAAATGACCAATATACAGGAGCAAGAAAAGATAATCCAACATATAAAACATTCCGAATAAAGGGCTCATAGTTCTATTTGTGAAATATGGAAGAACAAACCAACTGTCTATTTTAGTAGTGGAAAAGAAAAAGAAACAAAGAAAAAAGAGAGACTTGATATGACTTATTACCAGCTGTCTGCCATGCAGAATAAACAGAAGATGTTGCCTCCAGGATTATAGTTAAAACAGTTTTTTGACACGTTGCAAGATAAGCACACTGACACCTCATGTATCCTTAATACATAAAACAAAATAAATCCTGAAAAATCAAAGTTACATAGACTCAGCTAGAACTTGATGGACATGTCATAAAAAATAAACATATCTTCATCACAAACTGATAAGCACAAAGTTGAAAGGTAAATCCTTACAGTCCCATTCCAGCAGCAAGCCCATTATCAATAAACATCAAGAGCCGAAAAACAAATACAGTAGTATAGTCCACCTAATCCAAGCAAAAGCAAAGAGATCATTCGACAAAAAAAGGGACAACATCAAGTTATACTCTTTGAATAGTTTTTATGAACACTCACCACGATCCATTTATGCAAAGGGTATGTAAAAAGATGGTAGTGCTTCCAATTGATCGCAACAATAATTCTAATCAGTTGCATAGTCAAGAAACTTCATAGACTATTCCAATCAATACTCACAGCATAAATAGTACCTCACACACTCAAACACACAATGCTATAGTTGCAAAACACATACGAATCCAACAAAGAAAATGTAATTTAGTAAAGATGCACAACAAAAGGATACATACTAGTCGCGAGCATTGACAAGAAGAAGCCATCGTACCTACAGTAATAAGAATTCAAACTCATATAATCAATCAACCATAAATAAAACGCACAATTCAGCAAGTTTCGAAATAGAATCAACAAACTAACCACTTGAAATCAACGCCTCTAATCGCCATTGAAGAAAAACTACTCAGAAACCCTAGCTTCAGTCCAAGGTTCACTTTTCATTTCAAGATTTCAATCAAAAGCATAAAGTCCGATTGAAGAATCGTGTACCGTTCAAATAAAAGTCGGATTTCGCTCAGAACAAAAAAAAAATTACAGTAAGATTGTTGGGGAGAAATCTAGAGAGAGAAAGCAAGAAGAGAGAGAGAGAGCGAGGGGTTTCGTGTGGGGGGAGTGAAAAGCTTCTTTTTGGTGCAGGGAAGGGAGGGAACTGGTGAACTGAATTGGTGATGGCGCAGTGACGGAAGGAATTTAATACGGAGATGACGGGACGTAGACAGACGTTTGCTCACGTCAGTTAACGGCGTTTGTTGACAGAGAATTACGGAGTTTTGATTCTTTAGGGATAGGGATGCAAATTGTACTCGTCCTTACCAACAAACTCGTATACCAACCGTACCAATTATAATTAGTATAAAGAAGTCAGTATACCGAACTTTTTGGTAGGTAGTACCGTACCAATTTTGTCTTATTAGTTTTCTTTTTCTAACCCCAAGTTACTTATTAGATCTAGAAAAAAAATCCAAGTTGCCTTATTGTCATCTTTTAGTTTTGAAGATAGGGTTAATTACAATTTAGGGCCTGAACTCCATAGGGTGTTCCCCAAGCGGGGCTCTAAATATTTTTTTTGATGAATCAGGGCTTGACGTGCATTTTTTTTACCAATTTGGGGCTTTTTGACGGAAATCGTTACAAAAACCAATTAACTAACACGTGCCGAGCACGTGATCCAAAATATGGACTAAATTGAAGTGAGTATTAGTCAAAAGGGGTGAAACTGTAAACTATGGAATTTAAAGGGTTAACCATGTTGAATATTTTTTTAATATTAAATATAAATATTTTATGTTTATGCATAATTTAATAATCATCATTTAAAAAATTTGATAAATTAAATTTTTAGCATTTATCATTTACGATTTTTTGGGTAAAATCTATCATATTTTTACATCACTTAAATTAAATATGCACCCAAAAAAAAAAAAAAAAAAAAACATACAAACAAACAAAAAAGAAAGAAAGGGAAAAAGAAAAAGAAAAACAAACAAAACCCAACACCAGTTCCCTCTTTCCCTCACCTTCGTCTTTCTTCCTCTCCCAGATTCCGTTTCCGTCAAACCCCTCCGGCCTCCTCCCTTCACAATCTGACAACCCTCTCTGCAGCCTTAATGCTCCAATCCCTATATTCTTCTCGTTAATCTCAGTTTGACTACCCTACATCTATCAACCAAAAACTAATTTCTCTTTCTAACCCAAGCCCTAATTCAAATGTTTTATATTTTTGAAGTTTTTTTTTTCTCAATTGAAATGATCGCTGATATTTGGAGATCAAATATTTACGAAATTTGTGGGTTTTCAGTTTAGTTATCATAACTGTGGTTGAAAAACCATGTCAAACACTCAATTTGAATAACCCATTTTTGAATCTTTCTTGGGCTTATTGTTTCTCTTAATTCAGGCCAGATTTTTGGGAAGTTGCGGGTGATGGGGCGAGGTTAAGGATGGGGTTTGATGGGTTATTGGTGGTGTTGGTGGTGGTGGTTGCGGTAGCTGTGGTGGTTTGTTGGTGGTAGTGGTGGCTTTGACGATGGGGTGAATTTGGTTGATGAAGGCTTGGAGTGGGGAAAAAGGAATTTGACCCCTTTTAGTACAAATAATTGCATTTTGACCTTTATAGTATGTTCCATTTCAATTTCATCCTTTTTTCTGATCACGTGTTCGGCACGTGTTACTTAAACTGATTTTTGTAACGATTTCCGGCAAAAAGCCCCGAATTGGTGAAAAAAATGCATGTCAAGCCCTGATTCGCCAAAAAAAATATTTAGAGCCCCGCTTGGGGAACACCCTGTGGAGTTCGGGCCCTAAATTGTAATTAACCCTTGAAGATATGGTGTCTATTAAAATATTATGTATAATCATTGTATTGTTTAATTTTCAAAACTTTAATTGTTTATTTTTTCTTTGTTTTAAGATTTTATAATTTGTATTTGAGATCTATTTTTATGTTATAATGTACTATTTTCTTTTATACTAGACAAAAAATTCTAACAAAAAAAAAAAAAAAACCAAATCAAATTTTTTTCTCAATTTACATTTGGTAAATATCGAGTACCAACCAAATACCAACCGTACCAATAAATTTGGTATACCGACTTTTGTGGTTTGTATTGGTACATACTTTTGTGTACCAAATCATACTTGGTTGGTACACGGTACAAGCAAAATACGATCGGTATACCAACCAATCCACCCCTATTTACAAATAGGGATGTAAACGAGCCGAGTCGAGCTTTAGGGTGTCGAGCTTGAGCTCGTTGAAACTTATCGAGCTCGCAAACAACTCGAGTCGATATCGAGCTCGAGTTTTAATGAGCTGAGCTCGTTGAAACTTATCGAGCTCGCGAACAACTCGAGTCGATATCGAGCTTGAGTTTTAACGAGCCGAGCTCGAGCTTAGTTTTTTTTAAGAAAAATATGGTATTAACGAGCTTATCGAGCCGAGTTTGAGCTTATTGAGCCGAGTTCGAATACAAAAAGTCAAGTTTAATGAGCTTATCGAGCCGAACTCAAGCTTTTAACGAGCTAAACGAGTCGAACACGATCGGCTCGATAACAAAAACGAGCTTGACAATCGGTTCGAGCTCGACTCAAGCTACACCTCGAGCTCACTCGAGCTCGAGCTTTCAGAAGCCGAGCCCGAGCAAGCTCGATTCGTATAACAGCCCTGAATTTAAATTTAGAAAGGTACAAGTCCTTTTTTGGGGTAAAGGACTAAAGGATTCGAAGCGTGAGTGGCGTGGGAATAGTGCGACGGAAAGTGGTTGCCAAGTAGGATGTAAGTTCATGACGTGTTCGAATTAGGTTCATGACGTGTTCGAATTAGGTTCGTTTAGTGGATCGCCTTTTTTTTTTTTTTTTTTTTTAATAAAACAGTTTATCCAGTTTCTTTAACGGGACAAATTTTAAGCGTTATTAAGTTAATACTCCATCCGTTCATGTCACTTCTTGACACTTATTTCTTTTTTCGTCCGTTCCATATGACTTGAGACAACCTAAAATGGTAAAGAATTTTTACTATTCTTTCCGCTTATTCCTCCTACTTTACTTTTACACTCACAACACCAATCAACTTACTATTTCTCCCACTCATTCTCTCTCATATTTAATTTTTTATACTCACAAACATATCCTCCCACTATTTCTCTCTCTTACTTTTCCTTAATTTGTGTGCCAAAATTTTTAGTCTCAAGTCACATGAAACGGAGTATTAACGTGATGTCTTAATATCTAAATTGGTCAATGAAATGCTTCATAAATGTTTGACTCTTAAAATGGGACGGAGGGAGTATATCTCAATCTCAATTGTCATCTTCACACACTTAAATTGTGTCTCGCCCTCAAATTATCATACACGCACATCTTTTTTCACTCACAAAACTTTAGCATATTAATATGTGCTTTATGCCGAAGATAAATAGTGCAGGTTGTAATGGGAAAGAGGGAGTAACAACTAATAACTACTATGACAATAAATTTAGTTTTCTAGAAATGGTCCATGCGGTTTATTTCAATTATGTTTATCGCTCAGCTTTTGTCTTTATAAAGTTGTCCTGCTTTTATTTGTTTAGTTGCAAAAACAAAAAGCAAGGACCTGGATGATGAAGATAATTTTTTGTAAGATGCATTGTCAAATTTGTCATGAAGCAATTTTATCACCTTCCATTCTATTCTATGGGTTCTAATATTTTCAGGGAATGCAGGTACAAGTTAATTGAATCACTTGCAACTTATTTGAAAGTTGAGCTTATTAATCTTATATTTACGCATTTCAATTTGAAAACATGGATTCCGTCTTGAAAATTTAAAGTATATTCTTTCAATTCTGAATCCAAAACTTGTAAATTGAGCTACTAAACACACCATTAGTGCCAACTTGCTAGTGGATTGGAGTAAAACTTGAGTATAACCTCCTTGGGATTTTGAGATGAAATGAACATAAATCCTCGATCAACCGATCGAGTTCATGTCATGTCAGTAGTAAGAGTGGAGGTGTCAAAAAGCGAGCCCTTGAACCGCCACCACCCAAACCGCTATGCAGCACCAACACAAGGCTGAGCTACTTTGGTTCATGTAAAAGCATACTCCGTAAGTAACTACTCGCAGCAACAAATTTTCCAAAGAAATACATGTGGTATGCCAAGTGCCAACCAAGAGCATATTATTAAATTTTCAAAATGTATACCAGCAAGTGTATGTATGTACAGTGATATATATTCATAACATCATTCATCACACTTTGGTGGATTTAAACACTTGTATACAGCTGATTTTGGTTGCTTGTAGGGAGGTATGCTACTAGGATCAACAAATCTGACTTCACCAGGGGCAAAAGAAAGTTCGCTGTGCCTGCAAAATTTGGAAACATCTAACAATATCGGTCTTAATAATATAGACGTAAATTTCCTTCAACAATTAATCCTTAAGCTTACCTACGAAGATCAAGTCCTACTAAACCGGCTTGTAATATTGTCAGATTGTCAGAATCCGGTGAAACAATGATGACCGTATCCTCAGAGTACTGGGTTTCAAGAATCGACATGAGTTGTGTCACACGAACAAACACATCTGCAACACTCTCGTTTGGGGTTCCATCATCAATCGGTGGGGGTTTAATGCTTGGAGAAAGACTATCTGATGCATATATCTGTAATATTTCAAGCAATCAATACTTCCATTAATATGGTCTGTAACAAAAACAAGTTCTATTCTAGAGCGATTATAATTATATCCATAAGTCTGAATCTTACCTCAGAAACAGATTGTAGATTCTTCCCTTCATATGCTCCTAGACCTCGGGCATCCAGAAAGCTGTACTCTGGAACTATATTACTATTAACAAAAAACAAATAAGTTTAAGATGAACATACGAGGTTAGGAAATTCATCTTGCTATACTATGTGATATGGAAACTATAACGAAACCTGAAAAAGGATTACATAAGCGAACATGAATGATCAAGTAACTTTAACTCATGTAAAATATTCCCTCCGTCCCAAAATGATCTTCCCATTTGACTATTCAAACTTTAAAGGATATGAACGCTTGCTTCACTAGCCATGTTGTGTTTATGCACATTTATGCCTAAATTGAAGAAATGTGGAGCTTTTCGGGACAATGAAAAATGGCAAATGAGAAGATACAGAGGGAGTAATCCATATACCTTCGATTAACCCTATTAACAGCAGCGATAATCTCAGCAGCCTGATAAGCTCTTTGAGTTATAGAAGGCCAAATCCAGCAGCTATTTTCACAAGCACCCATTGTTTTCAATGTCTGTGCGGCTCTAACCGTCTGCTTCTTCCCCATATCCGATAATCCACTATCCATTGACGTCTTCGCAACTGGATTAGTGTTAATTATCCCCAAACTCTCAAATTCAGACTCCCCTGCCCTCACCAAGAAGTACCTACACAAATTCAAACCCAATCAAACAGAGCCCAAGATAAATTTCATTGAAAAAATGGTGAATTAATCTGTATATGTAAGTCTAGAATGTTGTGTGTGGCTACTTGGCTATATCATTACCTGTTGGTGAGGCGGAGAGGGGGCATTTGAAATAAGCCACGAGCATCGGCGGCGGGTACCGAGCCGATGGGGTTAAGGGGATTGAGGAATGGGGTGATAGAGAAGGCGATTGAGGCTAGAATGTGGCGGCGGTCAAAGGGTTTGAGGCAATTGCTTGAAATTTGGGGTTGGTTTGGAGGCGGCGGGAGAGATAGGGACGGCGGAGGAGAGGCTGAATGGGACATCAATGTTGTTAACATTGTTCGAACACCGTCTCGAGTTAAAACTGAATTCCGGAGAGCGAATAGGTCGGCGACGTTGGATTCCGGCGGTCACTGACCTTGGGTTTTCCCTCGAAAAATATCAGTTTCACAGTGTTCACAAAAAAAAGCAATGGGTCTCACTATGGCAAAAAATCATATTTTCGTCCCGAATAATACCAGGGGCAAAAAAAAAAATTAGAAAAACTTGTTTACAAACTTTTAGGTGCAATGATGTTTTAAATTATGGTGGTACGGGTTCATTATCGATGCAACCAATAAAATATCATCACCATATTTTATGAGCAAGATTTGGTGAGTTTATTTTGTGCCCTTGTTCTTTGGTCATTCAACCTTGGAACAATTCAAATGTTTTCACTACACTAGTGTCATACTCCCTCCGTCCCAGAAAGATAGTCCACATTTTTTCGTTGTTACTACGAGGGAACTTTTAGCAGTTATAAATGCTACTTATAATTATGTTAATGTGAATCTAAAAATTGATATTAATAGTATTTATAATGGTGTATCAAGAACAATTTCAAAAATTTCATTAGAATAATTAAAAGTAACCTTAATTATTACTCAAAGTTCTTTCGTAAAACCCAGGAAAATAAGGGGACCATCATTCTGAGACAGAGGGATTATTTTTTAATTGTCTTCACTATATTATTGCACATTTTAAAATGTCATCGTTTCGTCTAAATTTTTGTTACAAACTTAACAAAACCATTAAGATTAAAGAAAGTAAACAAATTAGACATGTGACCTTATGTAATTAACATGCGTTAAATTCTTTAACAGATCCCTCAACCCAATTCTAACAACTTACTTGGAATGTCAGAAGACCAATATACCCTCATCTTCGATATTTCTTTCAAATCGAAACCTAATTTTTAACAGAAAATCTTAGGAAAAACGCGTTTTACACGCGTCTTAGTGTAAAACGTAGTTTTCTTATGCGGAGTGGCATTTTTGTAAATAAACGGAACATTATTAAAAGACGCGATGGCATTTTTGCAAAAACCGGAACTTACGTAAACTCACCAGGCAGTTTTTTACACTGTATGAGGCATTTTGCAATACTACAGGAGACACTTTTTAATATTAGAGCATACATTTGTTTTTTTTTAGAACTTAGAAAAACTCGCTTGATACTTACAAAATCTCCCCAGACACTTTTTTACATTGTAGGAGGCATTTTTCAATATTACATAAGGCACTTTTTAACACTAAGGCAGACACTTGTTTTGAAAATTTTAAAAACTCACCAAACACTTGTTGACAATTTTGCCTCATTTTTCAATAATCCAAGAGGCACTTTGTAATACTAAGACACGCAACCTTAACACTACCTTTAAAAGTGCCTCTTTGAAGGTATAAAAGTGTTTGCTTGAATATTTATAAGTGTAATATTACAACAGACACTTTGTAATATTAGAGCATGCACATGATAATATTAGATAAGGCATATGGAAAAAACACGTTTTTCCATAGCTTAGTGTAAAACACGTTTTTCACAAGAACGACTCAATTTTTAATAATCTTCAAAGCTCATTCGCATATTCACTAAAAATCAAAACACTACTTTCCTTGTCCAAAAATATATGTTCAACTCTTTTCCTCTGTACAAAAAAAAATAAAAATAAAAAAAATGTTCAATTTTTTTATTTGCTTTGGATTAAAAGAAACTGGTTTTCATAATAAGATGAAGGTAGTATAATTCTTCAATAATAATGAGGTCCAACTTAAGGTTTATGTTAATTTAGAGCCTAGTATTACAAAATCTTGTTGTTTTTGGGACTTGTCCACATGAATTTCCCTAATTGACCTGCATATGTTTGGCGCATGACGATTTGGCACGATGTCTAACGAATTTCGTCAAAAATCCTTATATTGGGAAAATTTTGGCTCACTAAGCCAAAAATCAAAGACATATCTTAAACAGGTCCCTTTCCGTGAACATTAAACCCTATTTTTTAATCAACGTGACCCAGTTTTCATAAAATGTTGTTATAAACGCATGTCAAATTATTGAAAACACCCGTAGTCCTTCTTTCAAAAATGTCATCCAAGAAAATATTCAAGTAACTTTTACACAAAATACTCATTCTTTTATTCATTCAAAAACTAAACCCTAACTCTAAATACCACATCAAATGCATTGACCCCCTTTCTTTTCCAACTGCTGGGCACATCATCTCCTTCATCAAGCTTGCGATACCTCCCCTTCCCCATCCTTCTTCGGCCAACCCTTCGTCTTCTCCGTACATAAACACTAAACAACCTTCGTCTTCTTCGACCATTCTTGTCTTATAGCTAAATCCAAATACACAGACCCTCCCCCTCTGCCTCGACTGCGCTAAACTCTTTTACTCCCTCCATTCCCGCTCGTCTCCACTCTCTTTGCTATGATGCCTATTTATTTTGGATTTGTGTTATATTTGAAAAAAAAAATCTCAAAGAGGAAAACATGGATGAAAATTGTGTGCACTGTGTGTTTTGGTGCTATGTTATGTGTGTGTGTGTGTGTGACTTTGTTTTGGGTGGAAGATTTTTGGGTTATTGCAGATTCAGATGTGAGAATATGATGGGTTCCCGGAAGTTATGGGAAAAGAGATTTTATTTTCGAGAAGAAGATGACGGGTGACCAAAAGTTATGATAAAGTACAATTCAGAGTTCGTTTTTAGCCTGAACAGGCCTGACAAAACCCCTGGATGGCCTTCCATTGTGGGGTAATGTATTTCGATTTAAAGCACCGCGTGCTCTACGTCTAGAAGATTTGCGAATCCCACCTACGTATATTAAAACATTCTAAGGCCCGACTTACGGCATCCAAGTTGAGAGAGTTAATTTGGGGAAGAAGGTGAAGTTGGTCGAAAATTATGGAGATGGGTGACGAAAAATTATAGAGGTGTGTATTCTAGGGTTTAAGGGTAAAAGAAAAAGAATAACGTGTGTCTTATGTTGAATCCACTTGTTTGGAGGCAAAGGATGACCTATACTATAGGTACTAGGTGAAAGTGAATCCGGTAGTTAAAGTTGGCGTAGCATAGGGGTAAGTGCGTTTGTCTATTACTCGAGTAACTCATGTTCGATTCTCTCTAGTGTTTATTCAATTAGTGAGCCAACTTTGAGTAGGGTAATAAAAAAGTTACAAAAACATGCCACAAAATTTAGTCTACAAAATGACGTGTCAAAATTTTATTAATGTCTTTAATTAGAGTGTTGTGGGTTCACAACTGATGCAACCAATACAATGTCGTCACCACATTTTGTACCTTTTTGTGAACTTTGTTCCCCTAGCATTGCCCCTTTGGTTAACACCACTTTTTTTCGTACTCACACCAACTACCTCATTTACTATTCTCACTCTATTATCCATACTCGCAAAACCTACTTTATATGCATAATATTCTTGATATCCCTTTTTTAAAACACTTTGTCTTACAATAATACAATGAATAGCATAAAAAATTCGGTAAAAATGTTTATATATATTTTTTATTTTATTAAAAGAATGAGCAATGCTAGGGGCACAAAATAAAGTTACAAAATCTTGCTCACACAATGAGTTGGCGATATTTTATTGGTTATATCGATAGTGGACCCGCCACACTCTAATTTAAAACACCAATAAAATCATTACACTTAGGATTTTGTGGGTAAGATTTTGTGATTTTTTGTGCCACTAGTATTATTCTAAAAGAATACTCATTCCGTCCCAGTAGAAGCTTCACCTTTTATCTAAAAGAGTGTCCCATTAAAAGCTTCACATTTTCTTAAATGGTTATAAATGTAGGCCCCACTTGTCAACCACACTCACTTTTTTCTCTCACATACTCCATCCGTCCCAAGCTTTTGGTTACTTATTTTTATTTCAGGTGTCTCGTACTTTTGGTTACTTACTCAAAATGTTTAATTTTCTCTCACCTCTCCACTCACAGCAACTATCCACTATCTCATTTTTTCTCATTCCCATTCACAACACCTACTTTTTTCTTAATTTTCACGCATTCAATTATAGTAACCAAAAGTTTGGCACGTAGAGAGTACTTAAATTGTAGTCCCCACTCGTCAGATGCACTAATTTTTTCCTCTCACACATTTAAATTATGAGTCTCACTTATCATACCCACCCATTTCTTCCCACTCACAAACCATTTTCCACTCTTCACTTTTCCTAATTCTTGTGTTACTCTTAAAATGGTGAAGTTTCTACCGAGAAAGGAGGAAATATTTATTATAGAACACAAATTTCTTCAATTTAGGGATATTACTTTTCCATGAATCATGGTATATGATGGGTTTTTTTTTTCTTTTTTTTTTTGGGGGGGGGGGGTATGGGTGTTGTGGATGGCCAAAACCGGTTTCCGGGCCCGGTTCCGGTTCGGCATATGGGTAACCCTTAACCGGCCCGCGCTTACCACGGTTCCGGTTCCGGTTTGGCACAATCCGGTTCCGGTTCGGTCCGGTTCCGATACGGTTCCGGTCCCCCCCCTTTAAAATTATTGAAAAACAAGGGATTTTCAGTCCGGTTCCGGTCCGGTTCGCCATTTATGTGAACCTGAACCGGCCCGGATAACTTACGGTTCCGGTTATTCCGGTTCGGGTTACTCCCCGGTTTGCTCCGGTTCCGGGCTTTTCCGGTCCGGTTCCGGTCCGGTTTGGCCATCCCGGGAGTATTAAACACTGAAAATTCTCATAGGAGGGCATAGCGTGATTAACTCACCAAATCATGAGCGACGACAGCAAAATCTAGACAAACAAAATCACCGCCGCGCCGGCGCCACCAATCAGTCTGATCATCTGTTTCTCCAATGCTTATACAAGCATCAATGGAGTACTATTATTTTCCAAGCACATACAACTCCTTCTTAGTAAGTCCCACTCAATCCATATTTTTTCATATGATTTCTCTTCTTTTTCAATTCCCGCTAATTTCTTTTCAATCTAAGGACCAAATTTCCCCCCAGAAAAATTCAGTTTTAATTTTAACGTCGGTGTTGTTCCCTTGCTAGTTGTAGAATTTTTATCAATTGCTCTGAACTGTGGATTACGTTGTCATCTGAATGAATCATCTGCCAAACAGTGCTTAAAGTTGGAACACATTTTTGAGGCATTTTCATTTAAGTAGTAGGGTGAAATTTCTCTTGTTGTATACTTACTCCTTCCCATAATCCATAATGACACTTTCCTTTTTCTCCGTCCCAAGTTAAGTGTTAACATTTCTGAATAAAGAAGTATTATTAGTACAATTTTATCATGGTACAAACTATCTACAAACAAGTAATTCATATTTGAAGTCAACTTTTTGTTGTTGTTGCTGCTTAAAAATGATTACAGCTATTGGCGGCATTGTCAATTCCAAGTATAGGACTTTTGAAGGAAAAAGGAAACTTAGGCTGCATTGTACTCCCTCCGTCCCAAACTAGTCGCTACTAAATACGAATGCATGGGGATTAAGAAAATATGTTGGAAAAGTAAGTGTTGTGAGTGGGTAAGAGAGAGAATAAGCTAGTGGATAGTTGTTGTGAGTGGGTAGGAGAGAGAAAATTGAACATTTTAATTAAGTACTCCCTCTGTCCCTAAATGAGTGTCCATTTTCAGGAATTTTTTGTCCCAAAATGAGTGTCCATTTTGATTATAACTTTGTCCCAAAATGTATTTTTTTCCGAATTTTTTTTCACCGGTCTCTTTATATTTGCAAAAACTAATTGTATGTAAAGAGGATTTCAAGATTATATATGAATTTTGCCACCAAATTGTACAAAAAGTTATGTCCCTAAAAATGAAATTTGGACACTTATTTAGGGACAGAGGTAGTAACAATTAGTATGAGACGGAGGGAGTAATTAGGAAGAAGAACTAATACTGCGAGATTTCATACTGTTGTTTGAGCATCGAAAAAATTTGATGAGGTATTTAATTAAGAAGTGATGGGTGATTAATGAAAGGAAAAGCTTAATCTAGTTAGTGGCTGTGGTGTATGGAGGAAGTGGCAAACAGCTAAGAAACAATAAGGCTGCAGGTATGCTATTATATTTCTCTTTTGCTTTTATTTTCTTCCGTGGTTAAAGCTTTGAAGGAGAGTCAAATATATTTATCTTTTGTTTGTCAGATCATCGACTCCTATGTCAAGGGAAGAGCCAAGAAATCACACCAGTGTTTCCATCTGAAATTCTATATGTGCAATCTGAAAAATTATTGTAATGCTTCTAATTTTATGTTCAAGGTACAAAGATTCTTTTGGAAGGTCATTAAATTTGCGTCAAATGTTTGAAACAAGATTATTTTGGAGCAATGTTCTAAAACAGTAAGTAGGATAAATTAAGCAAGAACAAAGGGATTTAAAAGAATCTTAGTTGCTCGACTAATTATTACCTTCTGTTTGTACATATTTATGCAAGCTTGTCAGCTGTTATTGAATTGCATTAACCCTGTTTTGTGATTGCTTATTGTCATATGAAGCTTAAAGTGCAGAGGATTCGCTACCCCATGAAGCTTCAAAGGTGAGATTATCTAGAGAAATCTTTCAACTGCCTGGTTGATGCTTGTTCATGTTCGCTGTATTTTGGTTTTTATGTTTCATGATCTCATTTGAAAGAAGGATACGACTTCAGTTTTGATGAATACTACTCCCTCCGTCTCAAAACGAATATCTAAGTTTCTAAAAATTTTGTCCCAAAATGAATGTTTTTTTTTTGGCGAAGTTACTTAATCATCCTGATTCAAACAAGAAGTTCTAATTCACACTTATACTCATGATGCAATATGGTGAGAACATTAAGGGTTTAAATTACTTGTGCTACTAAAAATGCCTAAATCCTAACTTTCTTAAATGTCCTTCAAAGTTAAAATTGGACATTCGGTTTGGGATGGAGTGAACTATATTTTAACACTTTTCATACTTACTAATTCTTAACCCCTCCTACTTTTGGGTCATTTGCTTTCAATGAATACTCATTGTACTAACAATTCCCTATTTCTGAACTATTAATTTGCTTTACATTATGCTCCATCTTTATTCTTGCACTGGATAGTACTCCCTCTGTCCCAAAATGATCTTCTTATTTGCCCTTTTTCAATGTCCCAAAATGTTCTTCTCATTTCTACAATTTAGACTTAAATGTGCATAAACACAACATGGCTAGTGAAGCAAGTGTTCATATCCTTAAAGAGTTTGAATAGTCAACCGTGAAGATCATTTTGGGACGGAGGGAGTATTCTATGTTACTAGTAATATCATAAATTCAACCCTAAATGATTAGGTCTTTGGTAGTTGTGGAAGTGAAGCTTCGAGTCTTTTTGGATTGCATATCTTGTTCTTAGATTGAGTTCATCATCTTTTTGAGTCTTCCAGACTAGTGGACTTATCTTCTGTTTGTCAGTTTTGTCTAACTACTGGCATTAAGTTTAGCTTAAATATACTTTTTCTTTCCCTCAAATTCTTTGCTGTATTGAATTTTTAAAAAAGCTCCAACTGGCACTAATTGGAATTCGGGGATAAATGCTGATATGGGGGAGCTAAAGGTATGAAGGCTTCCTTTTCCCCACTACTTTTTGATGTTGCTAGCAGAAACGGACAACGCTCTTTAGTAGAAGCAATATGCGACCAAGATATTTGTTGGATTTGCAAGAGCATATCTTGAAAACCAAAATTTGAAGTTAGTTTTCAGGAAACTCGAGTTTTAGCAAAAGTGGATCTCCGTGGTCATATTGATTAGTTCAAAGGTCTTAAAGAAAACAATATTGTCCTGGGAAAATGTTACTACCTCCGTCCCAGTTTAAGGTTTTAGTTTTTTTTGTTGTTTGTCTCGATCTTTGAGCAATAATTGAAGGTTAATCTAACTATCCAGATGAAAATCTAAAACTAGTTATTGATAGACCATCATATATACTATCAATAACAAGTTTTAGATTTTCATTTGAATAGTTAGATTAGCCTTTAATTATTGCTCAAAGATCCTTTAGACAAACAACAAAAAAACTAAAATCCTTAAACTGGGACGGAGGGAGTACTTGGTATCTTATCCAAAGTCAGTTTGTTAGTGGGCCCTTCAAGGCATACAACATATTTCCCCATGCCAGCGTTTTACTTTGACTTTGAATCACATACCAACACGTCAAACTAAAATGTTGTCATGGGGAAATATACTTGTTGGTACTTGATTCAAAGTCAAATTATTAGACATTGTGAGTTCAATCAATTTGAAGAGTTATTCTGTCTTGAACATATGGTTAGCCATAATTCGAAAACATCTTGGATCTTGGGTGCATGTGAAAGCTGGACCTTTAAGGCGACTCGTAAGTCACCATGTCTGCATCTTAGGATTCAGACAACTTGTGTGAAATCAAGAAAAATCAAGCTACAAGGAGCCAGTATCCTACCTATCCTACTTTTGATCATACATTAATTCCTTCTCATTTAAGGTTAAATGGAGTTCCTCGTGCAGGTTTATTACTCTGAAGCTGTCTTGCTCTAAGCATCATGCCTAGTTACGAGTAATGAGGTCAGTCAATCCATGTCTATCGACTTTTCATATTTATTACTCTGGGTTATCGTCGTTCAATCTGAGGCTGAATTTTGACATTGAGATCAGAAATACTCGTTAAGTCATTCATGCATACGTTAGAGTTAATCTAATTAACATGCACTTACATTTTAGCCTTGGGGCCAGGGACAAATAGCAAGATATTATACTTGCAGGTACGGTGCACCTTGATGTAAGTAAATTAATCATTAAAAACCACCATTTGCGATGGGCCAAAACGGAAGTGTATCTAAAGTCTGTTCAGTTTACCCAGGAAACAAAAATATAACAAAAATTAACAGATTTGCTCAGTTTTTAAATACTGGATAGGCTGAAAACAGTGAGAACCCAACTTGGTTTCTGCATTGATTTTGTCCCATATGGATCTGTTTGTGGGGGCTTAGACATTTGTGCCCCTGCAGGAATCTATTCGACAATGGCACCTATTCTGACTCTTGTTTTCCGCGCGCCCAGTACTATAATACTCCCTCCGTCCCGGACTAAGGTTCTTAGTTTGACTTTACACGGAGATTAAGAAAAATTAAATGGTGTATGAAAAGTAAGAGAAAGTAGGAGAGATAAAGTGGGTATGGAGTTTTTGTTGTGAGAATGACAAGTGGGTCCCATAGTCCATTTTAGGTAATAAAGCAACTAAGAACTTTAGTCTGGGACAAACCAAAAAGGAGAGTAAGAACCTTAATCTGGGACAGAGGGAGTATCGGATAATCCGGCCCGCCTTTCAAAAGACCCCCCAGTTCTGTCGCTCCACTCCACCATAGTATCTTATTTCTGTTGTTAGTTGCAATAAAAATTATTTTGAATTAATATGGCATGAAATGAAAGACTTCACTACATAGGAGTAACTATTATTGCATATTAACAAAACTTAAAGGTAACTCTGACTGTAATTTCATTTTACCTCTCTATTTTGTATAGGAAAATGATACTCGCTCCATCCCACTTCAAATTTGATGATTTTGATCAATACAATCAGTTTAATTGCACTTTGACCAAGAATTTGTAGAAAATTTGATTATGTCAATGAAATGGGACGGAGGGTGTATGCACTACACAATCTCCGTTCGCCCGCGCGCACACACACACACCTACTCTCCAGCTCATTCATATTTTCATTCAAGTTGCACTTACTTTTTGGTCAAATTGGTACATGCCTTAAAGGAGACTTAACATATGCACAGGAGACATGATGACTAGAGAACCCTCACTTTAGTTAGAGGTACTAGCAACATTTATCAGGGTTAGGTAAAAGCAAAGGCCCAAAATGAAATTCATTTGAATTAAAGTGAAAAACTTCTAAGTTCTAACAGAGAAAAAAAAAAAAAAAGCAAAAGGAAAGAATCCAGTTATCTGCTCTAGTAAATTGTTACAACAAAATCTATAAAAAATAAGAGATGTTGTACCTTGTTCTGTGGCCTACTAGACTAGTCTAGCCCTATGTTACCTGGACACGGTATCCGGGATCCGACACGGATACGGATCTTAGTGTCGGATACAATTTTCTTAATAATTTTGGACACTGGGACACCGTCCTAAATTTGGACACGGGTATGGGATACGAGCATTATTTTAGGACATATCAAAATAGTATAAATAGACTATTTATACTTTACTTCATTTAAAATGAAGTCAACTCACTCATTTTTTCTTTCAAATTTTTCTTGTCGTATCCGAATGAAAAAGCAGGTGTCCGGGTGTCGTGTCGGACACGACACGTATCGGACACGGGTACTTCAACATATTTGAAGAGTCCGGGTAACAGAGGTCTAGCCCCAGATTCAATTTTAGTTTTAGTTTTAGATTTAAACCACAAATACTTGAGCGTAGGTCGGGAATATCTGTCACTATTTCAGTAGTTAAATTAAACAGAACAGAACAGAAAATGAATCTTAAGAAAAAAAGATAAATTTGAAATAGAATAGTGATTTTTCTCTTATTTATGTCGTCCATATCTCTCTTCAAATCACACACCTCCAAAACACACACTCTCTGTCACACACACACATTGACAAGGATGGAGAGAAGAGTCAGGCTCAAGTTCTGCTTCGTCTTCTTCCTATCACTCTCTTGTTTCAGTGTAAGTAACTCTTTGTTCCGCTTGGCCTTTAGTGGCAATATATATCCTCTCATGTCTTTTTGCTTTAGTTTGGAGTATTACTTAAATTTTGTCATCATACATGCAGGTTCTATTAGCTGATACAAATGTTGTTACTGCATTGTCCAAAGAAAATCCATTGTCAGCCAAAGCCTCCCTGATCCGTTACTGGAACAAACACATCTCCAACACCCTCCCGAAACCCGCTTTCCTCTTCTCCAAAGCCTCCCCTCTCTCCCCTCTCGACTCCACCAAATTTACCAAACTAGCCTCCCAACACACCCTCTCCTCCCACCTCCCATCACTTTGCTCCTCCGCCAACCTACTCTGCCTTTTACACAACGAAAATAATAACTCCATCTCCCCCCAATCTCTATCCAACCTCGCCCGAAAATCCCACAGTAACAAAGATTACTCTTTCGCCCTTTATTCCGATAAACGCTTCTCCAACTACGGCCCTTCAGCCATTAACGGAGCCAGCTCATTCAAGAACTACTCTGTAAACATCAACTTCGCCTCCAGCTCATTCGCTCGTTACAGCCATAGCTCCACCTCTCATAAAGAAGGCTTCATTAGCTATGCTGACAATGCTAATGTGGCTAGCTCCAACTTCACTTCCTATGCCGCAGATGCCACCGGTGGGTCCGGCGAGTTTACTAACTACATGCCACTTGTCAACGTCCCGGACCTCCGATTCACTTCCTATTCTGCAAATGGAAACAATCACAAGCAGACTTTCAGTAGCTATGTGGGTGACACAAACTCAGGAAATGAAGTGTTTGTTTCATATGCTAAAAATGGAAATGGCGTGCCGGCGGGTTTTTCTGGATATGGAGATTCTTCCAATGTGATAGGGTCCACATTTGCAGGTTATGGTGAACTGGGTAATGCTGCTAATGATTCTTTTACGTCTTACAGTACCAATGCCAATAACCCTACTAATAATTTTAAACTATATGGTCTGGGAGGAAATGCTGGGACGGATAGTTTTTCGAGTTACAGAGATCAATCAAATGCTGGGAAGGATACATTTCTATCGTATGCGAGGAATTCAAATTCCCAGAAAACGAGTTTTCTTAATTATGGAAAATCGTTCAACGAAGGGGTTGATACGTTCAAGGAATATGGGAAAGGGTCAACGGGTCAGTTGACTGGGTTCAAGATTTATGCATTGAATACTACTTTCAAGGACTATGCAAAAACTGGTGTCACATTTGGTCAGTATACTAGGGTCAGCCCAGCTAAAGATGGTATAACTTCAACCAAGACGACTAGTGGCAATATGGTGAATAAGATGGTCGAGGCGGGTAAGTTCTTTCGCGAGCACATGTTGACAGAAGGGACAGTTATGCCAATGCCTGACATTCGCGATAGGATGCCTAAAAGGTCTTTTTTGCCCCGTGTGATTTTATCGAAATTACCATTTTCGACTGCTATGCTGTCTGAAGTCAAACAAGTGTTTAACGCTGGAGAAGGGTCAACCATGGAGCACATGTTGGCTAACACACTAGCCGAATGCGATCGAGCACCGAGCCAGGGTGAGACCAAGAAATGTGTGGGGTCCGTCGAGGACATGATCGACTTTGCAGCCTCGGTTTTAGGCCGGAATCTGGTGGTGCGGACTACGGAGAAGACTGCCGGGTCAAAAAAGGATGTGATGATCGGAAAAGTCAAAGGGATCAACGGTGGTAAAATCACCAAATCAGTATCATGCCACCAAAGCTTGTATCCGTACTTGCTCTATTACTGTCACTCAGTTCCTAAGGTTAGGGTCTACGTGGCAGACATACTTGACGTGGAAACGAAGGAAAAGATTAATAATGGTGTAGCCATATGTCATGTTGACACGTCAGCATGGAGCCCAGGACATGGAGCTTTTATGGCACTGGGGTCAGGGCCTGGACGAATCGAGGTTTGCCATTGGATCTTTGAGAATGATATGACCTGGGCTACTGCTGATGATCAGTAATCTGTTTTTGAACTAATTATTTTGTTTTAGATGCGTGCTCTCATTTATAAACTCCCTCCGTCTCAAAACGATCTTCATACTTTTTTCGCTGTTATTGCGAAGAAACTTTGAGTAATAATTTTAAGTTGATTAATTGTACTAATATGAAAAATCTAAAACTTGTTATTGAAAGTATAGTTTATGGTGTATCAATAGCAAATTTTAGATTTTCATTAGGACAATTAAATCAATCTAAAATTATTGCTCAAAGTTCCTTCTCAATAACAACGAAAAAAGTATGAAAATCATTTTGGACGGAGCATTATTTTGAAAATGTTTGGGAGGTTTCAAAGCACAACTAAACACATTTTCGATATTACATGTCACTAGTAATTTTAGCACTTGTAGCCCATGTTTGTTATGGTTGAAATCATGAATAAATTTTAAAAGTTATTGGAGTAATACATAACATACAACACAAAATTGGACTGAGAACTGCTGCAACGAGCAATTCTACGCTCAGCTATACCACACAATGAGTTGAAGAGTCATGTTTCATTTTCGTAATCAAAATTAATTGAAAAATTGTAAGACTCACCAAACCAAACGTCCTATTTACTTTGGACGGAACCAAATCTTCACCTCGTGGTTGCATTGGGCACCTAAAAAAAAAAAGTTTTATTACATTATTCTATTTCTTGGTTTTTGATGTGAGGGTTGTTAATGTTGTCCATGGCGATAAGGATGTAGCACATGGGATACTTGTTCCAGTGTCTTGTCACTAGGGTTAGGTATCAATATGCATGTGCCAGCGTAAGTTATTGAAAAGATTTATGGTATTTAGTTGATATTGTTACTAGAGTTGATTGGGGGTAGGTTGAACCAGGGCATGTACCAGCATTAGTTTAGGTTTATAAGTATTACTCTTTCCGTCCCAATCTAAAAATAATCTCCTCATTTGATTATTGGATTTAGAACGTATTTTTTTGCACTTCCTAAGAGGTCTTCATATCTTAAAGTTAAGAGAAACATAACTTTACTTGAAGAAAAAATGAATCGGAATGACTACAACTGTTTTGTCCGATGGAAACACAAAACCTATATTCTCGACTCCCTCCGGGGAGATTGCGGAGAACTTGTGTTACTATGCCCCATAGGGAAAAGTTGTGTTGCTGCAGGTGATGGCTCAGATGGCGCAGGACGTCTATGGCAAACGGACTAGCAATTGGGGACAAGAAGACTACTAGATGACATAGGACGTCTATGAGCGATCAGCTTGCAGAACGAAATATCATTTCACTGTAATAGGTTCCAATAGAGGAGGAGCATGTAATAGACTAGATTATAGATCTGTAATAGACTTCATAAAAATTTGTAACACGATGACAATTTACTTGGAATGAAATTATATAAACCAGTTGCTGATCCAACCGTCATAAAATTAGTAAGATTTACAGTTTTATCATGCCTACTGTTAGATCGACAAATGACTCACCCAAATAACTGGTTAAGAGAAAAAAAAAATATCTAACTATAAGCCTTGGATTCTTGTGAGTGGTTAAAGACTAATGAAGGAAAGTGTGGGATGGTCCTTTGCTAGAGAAGTGCGCATGCGGATGTAGTGAGGTGTGATGCCATCTATGAAAAAGGTAGGGGGAACAATTGAATTGATGAATGAATGGCATGATATGCATGCCCACAAATGTGATATGAACCTTTTGCAGCCTTACTTTGAGGTGCAACCAAAGCAAATATGTCAGCCCTCTCCTCCTATCTCTATTCTACATTTTGCAATTCTCCCTCCCACATAAATGAATTGGAGTATATTCCCGGTCATTCTTTAATCTATAAAAAATACTACTTTTTTCTCAAAAAAAAAAAGTTCTACCTCTCATTTGCACGGAGATTAAGAAATGATGGAAGTGATTTAAGTATTATGAGTGTAAAAGTAAAGTAAGAGTGAGAATGAGTGGGAGGGAATGTTGGAACAATCTTAATCCCATGAATGCCATAACTCAAATCTGGGATAAGTTTAGAGAAGAAGATGAAGGCGGAAGCATTATCTGTTGAATCCATATTGATGTTGCTTTAGGGAGAAAGATGAAGAAGAAGTAGGGAATGTAATACTTCTAAATGATGAGTGCCCTCTCTATAGATCTGCTAATGCTTTATGAAGAGAGAATGAATGAGAGTATATGTTTTTTTTTTTTTTTATGTGTGTCTTTAAGGGCTGATGGAAGACCCTATATATACAAGACAAGGAGTCACTTCATTTAGGGACTACACCATTTCATATGAAGCGGTGTGAAATTACCATTTTGCCATCATAAATAGGTAAAATTACACCTCAGGAATTCTACACATTATTTAATCCTCTACACTTTATATTAACATTATAAATATGATTTCATGTATGGAATTGATTAATGACTTGTTATGCAATCCATGTTCTAACAGGGAATAGTAAGTTGATTGGTGTTATGAGTATAAAAGTAAAGTATGATAGAGAATGAGTGAGATGAATTGTAAAGATTCCTTGCCATTTTAGGAATGAGACTCTTACTCTGAGATGTACCAAAATAGAAAGTATGACTCTTACTCTGAGACGGAGGGAGTATCATTTTAGTTGTCCTACTTTAATTTATGAAGTCTCTAAATAAAAATGCTTAATATTTTTTAAATAATGAGACTCACTTGTTATACTCACAATAACTATCCACTTCTACTATTTTCTATCCCACTCAACTATCTAAACTCACAATAAATCACATTTTCAATCATTTTCTTAATTCTTATGCCAAAATTTATTTTTGTAAATTAAAGAGAGACTGATAGAGTATATAATTGAGCTTTGATAGATGGAGGTAGGGATGACAACGGGTCGGGTTCGGATCGGATCATGGCCGACCCGAACTCGATCCGTATCCCAAATATACTGATCCGAACCCGATCCGAAAATTCAAGAAACCGTGGCCGGCCCGATCCGAATCTTATTAAAAGTCTATTTTTTTTTAGCTCAAAATTAATTAATTAATTAAAATATATTTTTAAGCACAATGTTGAATGTTGTGTGGAAAATAGTCTAAAATCATCCAAATCTCACTTACAAACACAAATTACAAAAAATAAAATTTAAGATAATATTAAAAATATTTAAAATTCACGTTTTATTAAGGGTTCGGGTCGGATCTCAGATTGGGATCGGATCGGATCATCAGCATGATCCAAACCCGATCGGGTTTTAAAAATTGCAAACCAAACCCTATTTTTTCGGATCGGATCGGATTCGGTCAAATTGCCATCCCTAGATGGAGGCCCGGTGAAGTACAATGTCACCATATATATGCGCGGGTCCCACTATGTGTAAAATTAGGGACGCAAACCTGTTGCAGCAGTTAAATGTGCACATAGAGCCGCACCTTATACTGATAAATCAAGAACTAACATACGACCTATTTCCTTAAAATAAGTTAAATATACTAATTTTAAGTTTACTTTATATACAATATTTATCTGAAAATAAATATCAATAAGGGACAATTACATATTTTTGAATAAAATGTACTCCAGTATAAAGTGTTGGCTTTGATAAGAAACAAAATGATTTCATTCAAAAAAAAAAAAAAAAGATTTTATGGTTTGGAATAAAAGAGATGAGAGTGTAAATAGGGAAAGAGTTTAAAGACTAAAGACGGCACCGGCCAGGTAAAAAGCTGAGAGGGTGTTTCAGCAAAAGGGGAAAATCAACCACACGTAGCGTGTTTGATTGATAATGGTCGAGACTTACCAACATCATCTGCCGGCTCGGTCTCCTCAGTTGACCGGACGTCTTCATCCCTCTAATGACTAATTCAACTCGAAAGCTACGTATTTCCGCTTTCCTTTTTCTTCACACTAGGGATTAACCCAGTATTTTTTTTTTGAGAAAATTTTGGGGGAAACTAGTTTCTCCCTAAGTTATAAAAAGTCCTGTTTTTATAGGGTTAAAGATTTAGGATTTAGGGTTTAAGTTTAGGATTTAGGGTTTTAGGTTTAGTGCTTAAGGGTTAAAAACAAGACTTTTTATAACTTATGGAGGAACTAGTTTCCTCCAAAACACACTCTTTTTTTTGTGCGTAGATATTTATAATTATAATACTCCCTCCGTTCCATTTCAAATTGCAAAACTTGCCAAAAAAAGGGTGTCCCAACTAAAATTGCAAAATCCAAAAATGGCAAGTTTTAACCCACTTGCACACTCACATCCATTAACCCACTAACTATTTTCTACCCCACTTTCTCTCTCCCACTCAACTATCAACACTCACAACACATCACCTTTTTCACTTTTTCCCTTAATCCTCGTGCCAACCTAGTATTTGCAATTTGAAATGAGACGGAGGGAGTATATAATTATTACAATTTTTAATAAATATAAATAAATTCAAAGATATATATATATATATATATATATATATATATTATTACAATTTTTAATAAATATAAATAAATTCAAAGATATATATATATATATATATATATATATATATATATATATATATATGTATATATATATATATATATATATATATATATATATACTTATTGGTTTTTAATAATAGTGGAAATAGTTTTAGTTACTATAGTATAAAATATATATTAAGATTGGTTATTAGTATTGGTTAAGAATAACTTTATAATTTTTTTTTAAAATTTTACTTCATTTGTTCCATAATGATGTCAATTTTTACTCTTAATCGATTGAGAAAATAATATTTTAATCATAGTTAATATTATAGTTATTATGAGCTTAAATAGTAAATTAAAAAATAATGGTTACCTAAGTAGTGCTTCCTCCGTCCCAATGTAAGGCTCCTACCTTTCTAATGCACGGAGAATAAGAAATGGTGGAAGTGATTTAAGTGTTGTAAGTGTAAAAGTAAAGTAAGAGAGAGAATGAGTGGGAGGGAATAGTAAATTGATTGGTGTTGTGAGTATAAAAGTAAAGTATGAGAGAGAATGAGCGAGATGAATAGTAAATATTTTTTGCCATTTTAGGAAAGAGACTCTTACTCTAGAATGTACCAAAATAGAAAATATGACTCTACCCTGAGACGGAGGGAATAACTTTTTATCGTAAATAATAAGTTAAAAAGTAATAGTCACTATATAGTAACTAATACTAATAATAGTATTTTTTTTTTCAAAAGTACTATTAATAGTAATAGTTACAATATATTGTAACTATTATAATTAGTTAATATTATTGTTAATAATAGTTACTTTATATAGTAACTATTACACTTAACTAATATTACTAATAGTCATAATCATAATTATATTGTATAATTAACTATTACAATTAACTAATACTATTAATAGTAATAGTTATCTTATATAATAACTTTTACATTTAACTAATACTATTAATAGTAATAGTTAACTAATATAGTAACTATTACAATTAATTAATACTATTAGCTAATAAGAGAAAAATAAAAAGTCACATAATTAAAATGTTAAGGATGATGTGGCACCACCAAAAGAAAGAGTTACCCAAAACTTGTCCACATGGCACCACTTAAAGACTCTACCTTGACATTTAATATATATAGATTTTCTTTTTTCTCTTTAACCACGTGGATCAAGAATTTACGGTTCGAGTCGGACGAGAGTTTTAAATTTAATTGAGATTTAGTGTAATCACAAAATTTTACAAAGAAACTAGTTTTATTCCAGTTAAAAGTGTCAACTTTTACCATTAAAACTCTTAGAATTATAGATGGGGTGACACATAGGGAAAATAACTGAATCATGCAATGTACTATACCTCTTATTTCATAAAAGGTAATGTGCTATTTAGTGACAACATAATGCAATGTACTTTTTAGAGATTTTTCAGATAATGCAACTTGTTAAATTTTAGTAACAAATCCAATAAAAATGTAACACCGGTTACTCATTTAACAAAGCCACAATTATACACACAACCCGACCATTCTTGACACTTACTGTAATACCCCATCCCACATCGGAAAGATATGAGCTTTGAGTGTGATATATAAGCCTCCACTATCCTACAATTGAGCACCAATAACATCCATGAAATTTTGGGTGGGCATGTGGTAAGCCAAGTGGACCCAGTTGTTGTGCTCAGTGGGCCAGTTGCGTGGTGCTTATATAGCGGGTCGGGCTTGCGGGCTCGAGTCGTTACAAATGGTATCAGAGCGGAACTCCGGACTTAAGGCTTGCGAGCTAGCCCGGGGGGTACGATCTGGGTATTGATTGACCTTGCCAGGGACGGCAAGGGTTTGAGTGGAGGAGATTGTGATATCCCCCTGTTGGTCCCAGAGGGCAACAAGGGTATAGAACCACTGGAGGGGGGTGAATAGCGGTCCAAACTCTTTCGAAAATACCCTTGAAAATACAACCGAGTACTTATTAGTTTGGTCAACTGCGGTTCAAAGCACTAGAACCAAACTGATAAAATGCACATCGGAGTTTTGCGGTTTGGCCAAAGAGGATATGGAAAGAGTTGGGCGGTTTGACTCGGTATAAAAACACTATGATGCAACCGATAATCTCAACTTGAAGATCAAAGAAAAACACAATTCACTTTTAAAGTCATCTCGTAAATGGATTAAGTTATAGACCACAAACAAGAAAAGTAAATAACAAGACAGAAAGTAAAGATCAAACACACAATTTGAAGAGGTTCGTTCTTGAATGAAATACGTCATCTACCTAGATGGTTAGTCTAGGATTTTCTAATAGCTACTAGTCTTGTATTAATTTAGAGGATGTTTTACAAGATGAATCTAAACTCTAAACAATCAATCTAACCTATAAAGCTATTATAACAACCGGTGTATTCGAAGTATATAATCTATATGATTATATAAATCGGGTGTGTGTGTGTGGAAAGAAATCAAATGCTCTAAAGATCTAAGTGATGGATGAGCAAATGAAAAACTTTCTGTGTAAAGGCTGAGTATGGAAGTGTTGGGGTTGGAGTCAAAACCAAGAAGAGGATCAAAACCATGGAGGAGAAAGGAGTAGGCCGGACTGTTGGAGTGGGTGACCACCCGTAGAGGAAGTGGGCGACCGCCCACTTAGACAGAAAGTCGGGGACGGACTTTGGCGTGGAGTAGTCTCGTGCTGTATGGGAGATTGGTGGAGAAAGAATTAGATTCCTTATTGGAATCTAATTTCTTTATTCTCATTCACGTGCACAGTAAATATGGAACTTTAGGAATTAGTTTCCTAATTCCAAATATACTCTTTCCGTCTCAAGGACTCCGGGTAAATTAGGTTTTGATCATGATTAGGTTTTGTATCCCTATAAATATATTGTGACTACCACCATAATATTTAGCACTTTACTTTGTGTAGGAGAAAGCTAGGATATCACAAGAGAGCACAAAATAATGTGTAGGAGGGGGCCGGGGGCCTAGGAGAGCCATGGGGGGGGGGGGGGCGATCCTACAACCCGGCCATAGTCATATTATTTGTGTGTTCTTGGGATAGGTGAGATAATATGTATGAGAGATTATACATGGAGAATAGCCATGCTAGATCTAGGTGAGTGCATGTACTATGTTGTAATAATCTTTACATATTATAATGATATCCGGCTTGGTGCCTTCGGATGTAGCCACAAGGGGTGGTGAAACGAGTTAACAAATCATGGTGTTCTTGTTCTTTCATATAATTATTTCATGTGTTGATTATTTTCTCCATGTTGATGACTACTAGTATGGGCTAGTGGATGCGGCGATCCCCCTAATTCCCGAACAAGAAGGTTGTTAGGCTTGAAGCTTGGTGAAGAAATCCGAGTTTGCTAAGGAGATCTATGAAGGATTGAATTTCTGGGTTTAAATCTTCAAAGCAAACTTGAACACTTGGGAATATAATCTCTTGAAGCTCAGCAACCTTCATTGTTGAGAAATGAAGGCTATTTATAGGCAGTGCACCCTTGTGACCGTTGGGTAAAGATTTAAAATAAATCTGATGGTACAAATGCTGTCGATCCTATTGGTTGAGCTGTCATTGTCGTCCTTGGTTTTGTCTTGTAGTCCTAGGTAGTTGTTGCACCACTACCTGACATTGTCCTTTGTTGCAGAGAAAGGACCAACGGTAAACAATTCAAATTGCTGGACAAAACCGACATTCCTTGCAGAGACTCCAAGTTAACTTGAAGTTATTTTGACAAGTCATAAAACATTCCTTTATGGTTGTAAAGGGAATATTTGTCTCAAGGAATAAAGGACTTAGAGATTTCATCAATAAATGCTCTGCGGTTCCACCATGTACTGGAGCGGTTCCAAGGATGAACTTGATATGTGGTTTCACTTGAAACTTAAGTATGCAGTTTCATGATCTGCAGTTCCATCAAGTTGGCATCAGTGGTTTCATAAGAGTCTTGAAGAACGGTTTCATCAAACTCACAGAATGCGGTTTGATGAAAACTATGCGGCTCCATGCTGGCGGTTCAAAGATGGCACAAGTGCGCTTTGAAGAACTAAACCGCTACGGGTAAACCGAACTATACTCAGCCTAGACAAACAAAAATCTAGAAATGGACTTATCTAAAAATTGAAGTATAACTTCATTACATGCGGTCCTAAAGTCCATAAAAAGACACGTAGTGGATCAATCAAATCAAGTGGGTGTACTAACAATGAATCCTAACATGTCGCGACCCCGAACCCCGCGGGCCCGAGACCGCGATCTGGACGTCGACTTAAAACCAAAACCGTGAAATACTGAAGATAAAATTTTCCTTTTATACTCAAAAAATGATAACACAAGGTTTTGTAAATCAACTTGAACAACAAAGTAAAACTAGTATAAACTCCATAAGCTTATACACCAAGGTTACAAAATACACAAATCCTAGTGACGTCAATTTTTGGTACAAATATCCCCAAAAGGTTACACATTGATATAATGTAAACCAACCTATAACAACTTTCCCCAAAAGAATGTATCCACACTCGACGTCCTATTTCTCGTGATCAGCGAGACTAATCCTTAGCACCTGGGGGGGGGGGTTAAGAAAAAACAAAGATAAAAGAAAGGGGGTGAGATAAATCTCAATAAGTTACTAATGCAACTACATGACATGCTATGATACAATATACAATAATAAATCATAGATAGCACGTAGCAGTTATCACATAACAGATAGCAGCGGAAATAAACACATAACAAAGGATATAGCCAAGGTTTTCCAAACCGGTACATCCAAATAAAGGATCGCTGCGTAGCTTCAATAATCAACCAATCAACATCTTCATAATAGCATGAAAGCTGAAGAGAAATCCCCGGTACCGGAACCATAACCATAAAAGTGTCACAAAGGACAAGAGCCATGCCACAAAGTCATGCTCGGTAGCTAGATACATTCACAAAGGAAGCTAACTTATCTTTTCCAAGGCCAATCTGGAAAAGGGGTATAGAAGGGGGCAAAACAATGGTCAACATTATAATGGACTTGGTTTTGCCATTATAATCTTTCCCATCGCCCGATGCTACAAATATGCCAGCTGGGCTTCCAAATAAATGCTAAGTAATAATAATTTAGCATGAATAAACAACTTAAGGTTCCAAAGTAGGGAACCATACCAAGAAGTCACCAAGAAAGTGAAATGAACCAACAACACACAATTAAAGTGTTCCAATAATCTCAATTAACACTTAATCAATTTCCATCACAAACTTCATCACAAAGGACTCAATTCTATCACTAGAGTGTACTACAATGATCACTAAGGTCAACTAGAAGGACACCCAAGACTTAGACCAAAACGCATTCTTCAATCACACAAACCAACAAATGAAAACTTTCAGATGTTCTGTGCGGCCGCCCAATATGGTCTGTGCGGTCGCCCAAAAGGGCCATCAAGCAAGAACAAAACCTTTCAGATAGATGCGCGGTCGCCCAACCCTTTTTGGGCGGTCGCCCAATCCTCTGGTCTGCCGGAATTCGGGAAGAACAAACTGGGTTCTTCCATTTTCATACCAAAACACATTTCAACCAAAATCCAACCCTCTAACTAGCATACTAATGTACCAAAACAACTTATAAGTCCAAAAAGACTCACACAACAACATTTAACAACCAATATCAAGATCAAATCCCAACATTCATACAATCACCATTTTTAACCAAAAACCCAAATAAATTCCAAATAAATTGCAACCTCATCCAAACTTCAAATATAACAACAAAAGCATTATATGAACATGATATGAACATTTTAACATCAAAATGGGGGAAAAGTAACTTACACGAAAATTCTCAAAGATGACGGAATTCAATTCTTTTTGGCTTCCAACGATCCTATCGGCGATCTAAACATGTTTCAAGTTTTAAGAAATGAGAGATTATGGGAGGAAGAGGAAGAAAATGAAGAGAGATGAAAGGAGATGAGAAACTTACCCAAAGGAGGAGAGAGAGAGGGAGTTGCTGGGAGGTGAGGGTGAAGAGTGAGGGAGAAGTGAGGGAGGAGAGGGGAGTAGGGGGAAATTATTCAAAAAGTTACATCTAGGCCCCTCCCCTTCAACTAACGCAAATGCTTACTCTCCCTACTAACAATTAAGACCCAAAAATACTACACTAACCCAAACGACTCAATAAAATGCTAGGCATAATTATTATAACACATAAATATTTAAATAAATAATAACTTAAATAAATAATTAAGCAACTAAACAAATAATAATTATTTATTACTAATAAAATAGAGCCTAGATTTCGGGTCGTGACATTCACTCCCCCTTAAAGAAAATTCGACCCGAATTTTAACGAGACTCACCTTAAACCAAAAAGCCACGGAAATTTCCTCTCTATCTCATCACGAAGCTCCCACGTCGACTCCTCGATGTTATGATTCCTCCAAAGAACTCGAACCAACGCGATGCTTTTGTTTCTCAACTCTTGGACTTTAGAATCTAAGATCCGAACCGGTCGTTCCTCATAAGTCATATCGGGCTCTATATCCTCCGGTACCCTCGGTAACACGTGAGATGGATCATGAACATACTTCCGAAGCATAGAAACGTGGAAAACATTGTGCAACCGGTCTAAAGATGGCGGTAACGCAAGTCGATACGCTAGAAGTCCAACATTTCCCAAAATCTCAAACGGGCCAATAAACCTCGGAGCCAATTTACCCTTCTTCCCGAACCTACGAATACCCACCTTCGGAGATAATTTCAAGAACACAAAATCACCGGTCTGAAAACTAAGATCTCGCCTTCGGTTATCTGCATAGCTCTTATGTCAACTCTGAGCTGTTTTCAATCGATCCCGGATAACTCTAACTTTCTCAACCGAATCCCGAAGCAAATCAATACCCACGATCTTCGCTTCACCAACCTCATCCCAATAAATAGGCGATCTACACTTTCTTCCATACAAGGCCTTAAACGGTGCCATCTCGATACTAGCCTGATAACTGTTGTTGTAAGAGAACTCCACTAACGGTAGGTGCGAATCCCAAGAATCGGAGAAGTCTATCGCACAATCTCGCAACATATCCTCAAGAATCTGAATAGTCCTCTCGGATTGACCGTCGGTCTGTGGATGAAAAGCCGTACTGAATCGCAAATCTGTACCCAAAGCTTCTTGAAACGCCTTTCAGAATCTAGAAGTAAACCTCGGGTCTCGATCTGACACAATGCTAACCGGAACCCCATGAAATCTAACGATCTCATCGATATAAAGGGTTGCAAGCTTCTCCATCGAATATCTGATGTCAATAGGCAAGAAATGGGCACTCTTGGTCAATCTATCCACTATTACCCAAACACTGTCATACTTCCTACGGGTACGAGGTAGTCCCGTAACGAAATCCATAGTCACATGCTCCCATTTCCACTCGGGAATCTCTAACGGCTGAAGTAGTCCCGCGGGTCTCTGATGCTCGGCTTTGACCTGCTGACAAGTTAGACACTTCGAAACGTACTCCGCTATTTCCCTTTTCATATTAATCCACCAAAATTGTCGCTTCAAATCCTGATACATCTTCGTACTACCCGGATGAATAGTATATCTCGATTTGTGACCCTCATCTAAACCTTGCCTCTTTATTCCACCAATATCGGGTACGCACAAACGGCCACGGAAAGTCAACACTCCACTCGAACTCACAGAAAAATCCTCGAAGTTCTTTTCCTTCAATTTACCCATTATCTTCACCAACTCGGGATCCTCTTTCTGAACTTCCTTTATCCTTTGAATTAGGGTCGGAGACACCCTAATATTCGCAAAAATAGCCCCATGTCTCGATTCACGAGGAGACCAATCTCGAACATCCTCAAGCATTTTCCATTCACGGACCATCATCGAAGCCACATAAGATTTTCTACTAATCGCATCGGCTACCACATTCGCCTTCCCCGGATGATAAGAAATCGTACAATCATAATCCTTCAACAATTCCATCCATCGGCGCTGTCGGTTGTTCAACTCTTTCTGGGAGAAAAGGTACTTCAAACTCTTGTGATCGGTAAAAATCTCAAACTTCGCTCCATAAAGGTAGTGCTTCCATTTGTGCAACGCAAAGACTATCGCCGCCAACTCCATATCATGAGTGGGGTAATTCTGTTCACTCGGGCTCAACTTCCTCGAAGCATACGCAATCACTTTCCCATTCTGCATCAACACACAACCCAAACCCTCTTTCGAAGCATCACTGTAAATCACTAGGCCATCGCTCCCATTAGGCAAAGTCAAGATCGGTGCGGTAGTCAACCTCTTCTTCAATTCCTCAAAACTCTTGTCACATTTCTCGGTCCACACAAACGGGACATTCTTCCGGGTCAACCGAGTCATCGGGGTAGCGATCTTCGAAAACCCCTCAATAAATCTTCGGTAATAACCGGCTAAACCCAGAAAGCTACGGATCTCAGTCACTGACTCGGGTCTCTTCTAATCCACTATTGCCTCTATCTTTGAAGGATCCACAGAAATCCCATCCTTTGAAATAACATGACCCAGATATGACACCTTCTCGAGCCAAAATTCGCATTTACTAAACTTCGCAAACAGCTGCTCCCTCGCAAGAACGGATAACACTGTTCTCAAATGCTGCTCGTGCTCCTCTCGGGATTTAGAGTAGACGAGTATATCATCAATAAAGACCACCACGAACGAATCAAGATAGGGATGGAAAACCCGGTTCATCAAATCCATAAACACGGCCGGCGCGTTAGTCAACCCAAACGGCATAACCAAGAACTCATAATGACCATAGCGAGTGCGAAAGGCAGTCTTCGGAATATCCTCCGATCGAACCTTCAACTGATGGTACCCACTCCTCAAATCAAGTTTAGAGAAAACCACGGACCCTTGAAGCTGATCAAATAAATCGTCAATGTGAGGTAGAGGATACTTGTTCTTCACCGTAACCTGATTCAACTTCCTGTAATCGATGCACAATCTCAACGAACCATCCTTCTTTCGCACAAATAAAACCGGCGCTCCCCACGGGGAAACACTAGGGCGTATAAAACCCTCGATCAAGCAACTCTTGCAACTGAACCTTTAATTCCTTCAACTCTGCGGGAGCCAACCTATAAGGTGCTTTCGAAATTGGAGCCGTACCCGGCAAAAGATCTATACAAAACTCAATCTCACGATCGGGAGGCATATCATACTCGGTAGAGAAAACATCGGGAAATTCCCGGACTACCCGAACACTAACCAAACTAGGGGATTCTTTCCTAGTATCAAGAACACTAGCCAAATACCCCTCACAACCACTATGCAATAATTTTCTCGCTTTCAAATAAGAAATTAAGCGAACCTTTCTACTCAGAGGACTAGCCTCAAACACAAATTTAGGCACATCGGGAATAGAAAAAGTAACAGTTTTCTTACGGCAATCAACGGAAGCATGAAACTTGCTCAACCAATCCATACCCAAAATGACATCAAAGTCTTGGATAGGAAGAACTACCAAATCCGCACAAAGGACTCGACCACAAATAACCACATCACAAGCACGAAAGACTCGATCAGAAATCAAGCATTCTCCTATAGGGGTCGACACCTCTAGCACGTACGGTAAAGACTCGAATGCAGCATTTAACATGGAAGCAAATTGCACAGAAATGTATGAATGAGATGATCCTGGATCTACTAACGCTCGTGCGCTCACATTAGACACAGAAACAATACCTCCAATAACAGAAGGATCATCGGTAGCTTGTTGTTGATTCATGGCAAATACCCTTCCTTGGACTTTGGGCTTCCCAGCGGCATCCCTTTTCTGACCCTGATTAGTACCAACCCCTGACCCGGATGACTGACCTCGGCACCTCGTGCACTCCCTTGCAAAGTGCCCCATTTCACCACAATTGGTACACTTGCCTTGCTTTTTCCAACACCTATCCTCCGTATGGCCTACCCTCTGACAAAAGGTACAAGGCCTCCTATTCTGAATCCCCGGAGTAGTACCCGGATTTCTCGGTGTGGTTTGCCCCTTAAACTGAGATGATGCTCCCGGGTTACCTCGATTGTCGGAACGGTGTTGAGGTTGCGATTTAGCATGGCTTCCCGGTTTACCCGTACCCATAACCTCGTTTTTTCTTTTGTGCTCCCCAATATCTTGCTCTATCAAGTAGGCTCGGTCCACCGCATCTTGGAAGGTCACAATCCGTTGGGCAATAAGTTGAGTACGGATGGAGGTCTTCAATCCCCGAATGAATCTCATAGCTTTTTGTTCCTCGGTCCTAACCAAATAGTCACAATACCGGGCTAATTCTATGAACTTAGCCGAGTATTGAGCTATAGACAACAAACCTTGCTCCAGGCTGAGTAGCTCGATCTCCTTTCGGTTTTGATCAACAACCGGAATTAAATGCTCCTTGAATTTGCGCACAAATAAATCCCACGCATACACCGTGTGAGTATCATCCCAACTAGCTTTAACACCCTACCACCAATGCTCGGCGGCTCCCACAAGTTTATAAGCTGCGAACCAGACCTTATCCTCATCCGTGAAACCAAATACCTCATAAATCTTCTCCATCGACTCAATCCACAACTCGGCTTTCCAAACATCGGGTTCCCCATTGAATTCAACCGGTTTCAGTTTGAGAAATTTCTCCAATCCATAGCGGGGTGGTGCTTGTTCTACCCTCGGACCTTGATCATGTATGGCCTTCATGGCCGCCTCGAACATGCCTTGAAACATGGCACGTGCTTCTTCCCTTGTGTCATTCTGATTCTGTGCCCCACTAGTACCTCCTCTGTTTCTTCTTCCAGACATTGCGAGTAATTACCTGCATAAGACATCAACCGTTACTCACTCCGAACACAACTACCCACCTAGGTCATACTAGTCCACCTAGACTTATACTTAGAGCCAAACCATAGGCTCTGATACCAACTGTCGCGACCCCAAACCCCGCGGGCCCGAGACCGCGATCTGGACGTCGACTTAAAACCAAAACCGTGAAATACTGAAGATAAAATTTTCCTTTTATACTCAAAAAATGATAACACAAGGTTTTGTAAATCAACTTGAACAACAAAGTAAAACTAGTATAAACTCCATAAGCTTATACACCAAGGTTACAAAATACACAAATCCTAGTGACGTCAATGTTTGGTACAAATATCCCCAAAAGGTTACACATTGATATAATGTAAACCAACCTATAACAACATTCCCCAAAAGAATGTATCCACACTCGACGTCCTCTTTCTCGTGATCAGCAAGACAAATCCTTAGAACCTGGGGGGGGGGGTTAAGGAAAAACAAAGATAAAAGAAAGGGGGTGAGATAAATCTCAATAAGTTACTTATGCAACTACATGACATGCTATGATACAATATACAATAATAAATCATAGATAGCACGTAGCAGTTATCACATAACAGATAGCAGCGGAAATAAACACATAACAAAGGATATAGCCAAGGTTTTCCAAACCGGTACATCCAAATAAAGGATCGCTGCGCAGCTTCAATAATCAACCAATCAACATCTTCATAATAGCATGAAAGCTGAAGAGAAATCCCCGGTACCGGAACCATAACCATAAAAGTGTCACAAAGGACAAGAGCCATGCCACAAAGTCATGCTCGGTAGCTAGATACATTCACAAAGGAAGCTAACTTATCTTTTCCAAGGCCAATCTGGAAAAGGGGTATAGAAGGGGGCAAAACAATGGTCAATATTATAATGGACTTGGCTTTGCCATTATAATCTTTCCCATCGCCCGATGCAACAAATATGCCAGCTGGGCTTCCAAATAAATGCTAAGTAATAATAATTTAGCATGAATAAACAACTTAAGGTTCCAAAGTAGGGAACCATACCAAGAAGTCACCAAGAAAGTGAAATGAACCAACAACACACAATTAAAGTGTTCCAATAATCTCAATTAACACTTAATCAATTTCCATCACAAACTTCATCACAAAGGACTCAATTCTATCACTAGAGTGTACTACAATGATCACTAAGGTCAACTAGAAGGACACCCAAGACTTAGACCAAAACGCATTCTTCAATCACACAAACCAACAAATGAAAACTTTCAGATGTTCTGTGCGGCCGCCCAATATGGTCTGTGCGGTCGCCCAAAAGGGCCATCAAGCAAGAACAAAACCTTTCAGATAGATGCGCGGTCGCCCAACCCTTTTTGGGCGGTCGCCCAATCCTCTGGTCTGCCGGAATTCGGGAAGAACAAACTGGGTTCTTCCATTTTCATACCAAAACACATTTCAACCAAAATCCAACCCTCTAACTAGCATACTAATGTACCAAAACAACTTATAAGTCCAAAAAGACTCATACAACAACATTTAACAACCAATATCAAGATCAAATCCCAACATTCATACAATCACCATTTTTAACCAAAAACCCAAATAAATTCCAAATAAATTGAAACCTCATCCAAACTTCAAATATAACAACAAAAGCATTATATGAACATGATATGAACATTTTAACATCAAAATGGGGGAAAAGTAACTTACACGAAAATTCTCAAAGATGGCGGAATTCAATTCTTTTTGGCTTCCAACGATCCTATCGACGATCTAAACATGTTTCAAGTTTTAAGAAATGAGAGATTATGGGAGGAAGAGGAAGAAAATGAAGAGAGATGAAAGGAGATGAGAAACTTACCCAAAGGAGGAGAGAGAGAGGGAGTTGCTGGGAGGTGAGGGTGAAGAGTGAGGGAGAAGTGAGGGAGGAGAGGGGAGTAGGGGGAAATTATTCAAAAAGTTACATCTAAGCCCCTCCCCTTCAACTAACGCAAATGCTTACTCTCCCTACTAACAATTAAGACCCAAAAATACTACACTAACCCAAACGACTCAATAAAATGCTAGGCATAATTATTATAACACATAAATATTTAAATAATTAGTAACTTAAATAAATAATTAAGCAACTAAACAAATAATAATTATTTATTACTAATAAAATAGAGCCTAGATTTCGGGTCGTGACATAACACCCCCATCCCACATCGGAAATATGTGGGAATTGAGTGTGATATATAGAAGGCCCAAACACTCCTACTAAGCATCAAATCATCCATTGGACTTTTGGAGGCTTGTGATGGGCTGCGGTTGACCCAATTGAGGAGATGCTTGGTGGGCTAGTGTGTGGTACCTATGTAGCGGGTCGGGTCTTCGCGCTCAGGTCATTACAAATGGTATCAGAGCGGACCCCTGGCCGTAAGGCTTGCGAGCTCGCCCGGGGGGACGATCTGGGTATTGTTTAGAGGTGTTTGTAATACCCCATCCCACATCGGAAAGATATGGGCTTTGATTGTGATATATAATCCTCCACTATACTACCATTGAGAACCAATAACATCTATGGACTTTTGGGTGAGCCTGTGGTAAGCCAAGTGGACCCAGTTGTTTGTGTTCAGTGGGCCAGTGTGTGGTGCTTATGTAGCGGCTCGGGCCGTTACACTTACCACTAGGGGTAATGTAATAAACCCAAAATCCAAACACTTTAAAAAAAAAAAAACCCTAATAAAAATCTACATATTCTCCTTATTTCTTCACGGCTGCATCCCCGCTCCCCTGCGCCGTCCCCCATCTCCATCCCACCCCACGCCACGGCCTTGGACATCCACACCATACCCACGGCCAAAATTCTCGTCGTCGATTTCTTCAAGCTTCTCGGCGTTCGAATTTGCGAAATCCATCATAAAACGAAAATCAGATCTGACAATTTTGTTTGTTAATGTGCGTTTTGATTTGTTGGATTTTAAATGTGGGTGTGTTGAAATCTATTAGTTAATGGTATTGATGATTTCAAATCTGGGTTTTGATTTGTTGGATTTTTGAATGTGGGTTTTGATTTGTTGTATTTTGAATCATGATTTTATTTTGATTTCATGGGTTAGTAGTGGTGTTGATGATTATGGCTGGTGATTGTTGGTGGAATTGTGGTGGTGCAACCATCAAGGTGGTGGAGATGGTAGTGGCAGTGGTGGTGCTTGCCCCCGACAGTGGTGGTGGTTGCCGGCCGCGTGATGGGTGGCAGATACTCTGACCGGTGATAGGGAAGATGAAGAGAGAGGGAGATAGTCTAGTTAACGAATGTTTGTGCATTTAACTTGGGTTAGTTTTTTTTTTTTTAAAAACAAATGTCAATATTTTTGTTAAGTTTTTTGACGTCGTTAGGTTGATTTAACGCATATTTCATTATATGAAAAAGTATAAGATAGTACATTGCATTAAGCTGTCACTAAATAGCACATTGCATTAATTATAAAAAATGGGAAAGTACGTTGCATATTTTGGTCTTTCGGCCAAGAAGTACGGAGAGACTCAAGTGTGAGCATGAGCATGAGCATGAGTTGAACTGAACTGAGCCGGTAATGGATTATGTTGGAGGTTACACGTTAAAACTAATTGGTGATAAAGGGAGTAGTCCCTCGAGTCTATATACCAGTCAAATGTTTCCCTCTTTATTAGATGTGAGATAATTGTATAACAAAAACTACCAAATTATGTTCTAGCAAATCTAATAGTTTAAGTGAGACACTAACATTTTTTAGCATTAAATTTGAAAAGTTTATCTCATTTAGCAATTTGATTGTTTTAATAGTAAAAATTGACAAGTTTAATAGTAAAATTGATAGTTTTAAGCCTCAAACAAATTCATTTTTCTAGTGAGAGAGAAAAACATACTTTCTCTGTAATAATTGAATTTGATTTTTTTTAGATGTCCGGTCCATTAAAAATTGCACAAGCACAATATAGTACTAACTATATACGAGTAGTAGTTTTTAATCAATAGAGCCTATTTGTTATTTGTTATATTTAGGGAAAATATAGAAATATGCCCCTGTACCTACGTCAAGGATGCAGATATGCCCTTATACAAGTTAATTGCCATATTAACCCTCGTACTTAGGAAAAAGGTGTGGATATTAGGATTCCGTCATCTTTCCATCCAAAATCTAACGGAATGGCTGACTGAGCTGCTTAGGTGGCAAAAAAAAAGCTGATTAGGTGTCCAAGTGGAATTTGCTGAGAATGGTGGGCTCTAAACTACGTCGTTTTGACAGTTAATAGAATAAAATTAAAATAATTATTTGCAAGTAACACCCCTCATAAATGAAGGGGTAGAATGTGAAACATTTTCACAGTAAATTGACTAATTTACCCTCATTTTTAAAAGAAAACTCAAATACACTTCTCATCTCCCCCCATTACACCTACCTCTCACCCCCCCCCCCCCCATTACACCCGCAATTTGTGAAGAAGCTAAATTCTTACGCCGCCGCCTACCAAGTCGACGTTGACTTACAGTCCGTCGACACCACTCTCCAAGCTTGAGCTCTCTTATTCAATTCCCTTAAGGAAGTCAACGGATGCTGACTGTAAATTGATTAGGTTGTGTCATGGAATTTAGGGCTTCGATTTTGCTTAATCACATGTTGATTCTCGAGAGATTGTGTTCAATTTCTATTGTGAATTTGGTGGTATTGTTGAGTTTGGTGGTTGTGGTGAGGTTGGTGGTTGTGGTGGTGGAGGACGGTAGTAGACAATGATGGAATGGCGATAGTGGAGGAAGAAGGGGGTGGGTGACTGTGCGAGGGAGGAAGAAGAAGTGTACTTTTTGTTTTAAAACGACGTAGTTTAGCCCTTATTAAGTGCCAAACGATGTAGTTTTGAGCCTATCATACTCATCAAATTCCACTTCGGCATTTTGTTTCCATGTAGAAACTTTTCCTAGCCAACTAAGCAGCTCAGTCAGCCATTTCGTTATATTTTGGATGGAAAGATAACGGAGTCCTAATCTCCACACCTTTTTTATAAGTACGAGGGTTAATATGGCAATTAACTTGTATAAGGGCATATTTGCATCATTGACTTAAGTAAAGGGGCATAAATCTATATTTTCCCTTATATTTAGAACGAATACTCCACTCCACTTAGTATTTTACTTTACTGGTAAGTGCAAAGACGAATACTTGTGTGGGACGGATCGCCCGTAGGTTGAACCCGACCACTCTAGCTGATACCCGCCCGCTCCAGCCTTCTTCTCCTTTCAGATCTCGCCACGTGGCATGTATTAAAAAAACATCAATAATTTTAAAATGTTATATCTTGAGATTTTGAAGTCGAAAAAAATATCTAAAAATACCGTTGCATTCGTATCAACGAGAGGAATCAAAATACATAGGTCAGGATATGGTTTGATTTTTTTTTTCTTTTTAAAAAACATACTTTTTAACACATAAAAAATTGGGCTGCTCGTCTCCTGAGATGTAACTCTTTTCTGATACAAGTAACAATTTCATCTTGTAAAAGTAACACTTTTATTGTCAAATGTAACATCAGTTTTGCAAAAAAATATAAATAGTTTGATTGTTTTTTGTGGTTTGAATAAGTAATATTTGAAGTGTAACAGATTGCATATATGATTATAATTTTCTATATAGACGAATGTAACAGTTTTATTTAGTAAATGTTACTTTTTTTCTTTTAAAAAAAGAGTAAGAATTCATGTACGTAATCGGTTGCATTTCAATTGTTATTTTCTCAATAAAAATTATTACTTTCTTGATAAAATGAGAGCGGTGGAATTATACATGGTCAACTCCAATAAATCTTTACCCCTGGCTGGTTAAAAAGCTCGTCTTCCTCTATCCAACTAACTACCCCTCTAGTCCAAAATAACTGTTGTTTTTGGACAATCAGATGCAACTTTGATCAATAATTTAAATAAAAAATAATGATGCTAATAAGAATCTAAAATTTGTCATTGTGTTATAATGAATAATACTTTTAATAACAAATTTTAGATTTTTTATCAGGATTATTATTTTTAGTTTAAATTTATCGGTCAAACTTACATCTGTTTGATCAAAAGTGATAGTTATTTTGGACCAAAGGGAGTAATCAATGTCAAGTCTGTCTGATTTAGGAGATACATAATTGTTTCCTGCCATGGTTATCAGACTTTATTCTTTCCATGAAGTCATCCTTATAGAAGAAAATGAAAGTGCGGCTGAATTGATTATTAATACCATAAACAAATTTACTACCCATCCCGTCTTAATTTAATTATCATTTATTTTCTTGTTTTTTTTAAAAGTAGTTTTTTTACTCATTTTTTTTCATAGTTCATTAGTATACTTTTTTTTTCTTTAACGATTTTCATTATATACTCTCTTTCCATCAGAGTTTAAGATTTTTTTTTTTTTTTTGTCAATGTCTATGTCTATGTCTCAGTTTAAAGTTTTTAGTTGTTTTATTTCATAAATGGAAAAATATGAATAATATTTTGGACAATCTTGTCCTCATAAAGTTCATTTAATTAAAAAAAAAAAAACGCTACTTAACTAACTTAATTTTCACTATTTGCTTTATGAATTTTATTTTGGACAATTATGTCCTTAACTCCCTCCTTTTGTTAACTCATTAGTTTTACATTGAATTTTTCATAGACGTTCGCAAAGTCAAACTAAAAGTCTTCATCCGAAACAATAGAAGCACATAAAAAGCTTAAAAGAATTAAAATGCATGCATTTGGATTGGATGGACGGAGGGAATACTAATTTATATTTGGGGGGGGAGGGGGAAGAATGAGTTGAAATGGAAGTCAAAGAGTCAACAACAGAAATATGATGATCAACATCAGTTTCCTCGACATATCCCTCCGGCTGTCACATGCATAAATCCTATATAAACAAGTACTATAATTCAAAGACTAAAGTGTGGAAACAATTACTACAAATGAATTAAGGTGGTCCAAAATAAACACGATCTCTTTTTTTTTTCTCCTGGGCTAATTTCCTCGAACCTCAGTTATCCACTTTGCCAAACAGTCCAACTCTCATCTATATAATCAATCATTCAATCCTAATTTTTATACACTGTACTCCCCATTTATGCAAAATTTAGTACTTCATGATCATTTATATTGCTCAAAAATTATTGATCCATAATTTTCTTAATTTTAATTCTGTAAGATATATATCTATCGTTGAAAATGAAGAAGAGTAATAACTATGATCATGGAGAAAAGCAGGTGGATCGGAAGACGATAGAGAAGAACCGACGAATTCACATGAAATCGCTCTGTTTCAAGCTCACCTCTCTCATTCCTTCCCACCATTTCCATCCCTCCAAGGTCTATATTTCTTAGTTACTCTATCTCATTCGCCTCATACTAATTATAAGTACTGTTGTTGCAGTTGACTTGTCAACTATTTTAAAAAAAAAACACTGCCGCATCTGACTTGTTAGACTTTTTCAGGAACAAATATCACAAGTAGATCAGTTGGACCAAGTGGCCACATATATCAAGCATTTACAAGAGCGAGTCGAGCAACTTAAGGAGATCAAGAAGGAAGTAGTAGCAAGCTCGTCGACCAACTTAACTAATGTGTACCAAAATGGGGGATCAATTATGGGGCTGCGACCGATAGTTGAAATAACAGAAATAGATTCAAGTTTACAAGTGATTTTGATAACTGGATTGAATAAAAATTTCATGTTATACGAAGCTATCACTATAATTGAAGAAGCAGGAGGTGAAGTTATCGCTGCGCGCTACTCCATTATTGGCGACAAGATTTTTCATACGCTCCATGCTCAGGTACGTGATTAATTACTTTTATTTTTCAAAAATTATCGTCATTTTATTAAAGTAAGTCATAAATTTATTGAAGTTTCCTTCATTATTTGCAGGCAAAAGTTTCTAGAGTTGGAGTGGAGACTTCATGGGTATCTGAGAGACTACAAGAATTGATCACCTCATAACTTTTCCATTGTACAGAGTAAACGGTTTGCCCCTATGGGTGGGGTGGGGAGGGGAAAGGCCATTTCTTCTTTCGTCGAAATCCGTTTCATGTGTGAGACCGTCTCACACAATACTTTTCCTAGATACATATACTCCAACATAATTATAGATTAACAGACATCAACTTAAAATATACACATTGTTTTCTTTTTATTTTTCTGCTAAAAAATGTTTTGTAGGTAGCAGATCACAATTTCAATTATGTACTTAGTTGTTATGGACGAATAAGAAGCCCAAAACCTTTATGCTGATATTGTCCAAAATATTTGGGCTATGAGTAGTATAATGTGGAGTACTTTTTGGCTGTAAGGCAAGACATTGGGTTGCTGCAACTTCATTCGGAAAAGATCAATGTTAGGGGCACAAAATCATGTTTACAACATGAGGTGGCGATATTTTATTGGTTGCATCGATAATGGACCCGCCACACTCTAATTAAAAGCACCAATAAAATCATTACACCTAAGATTTTGTGAGCAAGATTTTGCGACTTTTTTGTGCCTCTATTATTATTCTTCGGAAAATATTCTCACTCCATCCCACATACACCCTCTAACTCATTTCAAATTCCAAAATTTGTTATTTTGAGTATTCCACTTAAAATTGCAAAAGCCTAAAATGGAAATGTTATAATTTATTTTAATCTATGAAACCCACTTATCATATCATATGCACATCAACTAACTCACATTTCGTACCTCACTTTCTCTCTCCTACCCAATTATCTCTACTCACAACACATTTTTTTCTTCACTTTTTCCTTAATTCCCGTACACAACCTCAATTTTGCAATTTAAAATAAGATGGAGGTAGTATAAATTCGAAGGGATACTCCTTTATCACCGATTACTCTCTCTTTCTCAAAACGTTAATACGAAGTAACTTTAGGTTAACTTTAAATTTTTAATGAAGTTATAAAACTTGCTATTGCTACACCATATAATATTATTAATAGCAATTTTTAAATTTATATTAAAATAATTAAATTATTTAAAAATTATTGCTCCAAGTTCAATTAAGACAAATACCTACAAAAATTGACATTTATTATAGATGAATAGAAAATACTCCATCCGTTTCATAATACATGTCGTTTTAGACTTCTTCACACATATTAAGAAATGCAATTAATACATATTAAAAATACATATGTGCCCCTAAAAGTATCCAATTACCTAGGCATTTAAATGTTTATACAAGAAATAGTTTACAATTAATGAATAAGGGTATACGAGTAATAGGTAAACAAGAGTAATTCTTTATTGGTAATAGTAAAACGTCAAATATTTTGGAACAAAAAATTGCTCCTAAAACGTCATGTATTATGAAACGGAGGGAGTAATTTTTAGATGAAATATTTAATACTCCCTCTCTTCAGAAAGATGGTCTCATTTTGATTTTTTATGGTCAACGAAAATGGACTTTGACTAAACATCGGTGATGATCTTATCATTCTAGTGATATTCTAAAATTTTTAACTGATAAATCATTAATTGATTTAGAATATCATTGTAATTATATACTCAATTAAATTGACACAAATATTTGGTCAAAGTTTATTTTTGTTGATCATAAAAAATAAAAAAATAAAATTATCTTTCCGGAATAGAAAGAGTATAGTTTAGCAGTGGTCTAGTTCAAACCGATGCTCTCTATTTTTATCCAATTCTAACTTTTGTGATAAATTGTCCCCCAGTTACCCCCTCCACGCCAATAGTCACATCAAACGACTGGGACATAACCAATGCTTCCATTTCTCACAATGAATTTCTCACAATGAAGTAGATGCCAATGTTTTAATCGTAGAAGGCTTGTTCGTCGATTTTGAGATTGCTGGTAGACGTTTTCTCGTCAACCCAGATTCTGCATATGAAGTGCTAAGCGCAATATCTTATTTGAGGGGGAATTTCTTGAATGTCGAGTTGAGGCAGTGTCGAAGTTCTACTTGGGGAGGAATCCGAACATCTCAAAATTTAGATTGGATTTATCGTTGTAATAGGTTAGGTGTTGGAACTGCTAGTAAAATTTGGGGTGAGCCTCCGACCTTTATGGAGTGTTATTTCTTTTTTAGTTGTGAATAAAATAAAATTTATCGTTTTGCTCAAAAAAGACAAAAAAAACAAACGAAAAAAAAAAAGTCAAATTGAACCCATCATTGTCGGCAATTAGGAGCCATAGGGATGGAACTATTACGGACTTTAGACCATGTACAATACTAGTGTCACCTTTCAAAAATATTCAACTACCTTAATATCACGACACCTCATCTTCTCTCTCCATCCACTTAATCATTCAACTACACTTTCAACTACACCCCCCACAATAACTAGTTTAGTTTAAAATTCAACTCCTCCCACAACTTTTATTTTATTTATATTCTTTATTATTATTATTAATAAAATAATAATAATAATAATTTATAATTAAAAAATAAATGATTAATATTATTATTTATAAATTCGAGATTTTTTTTTAATTTTTTTTAATTTTTTTAATTCACACTTAATTAATTTTTTTAATGGCAATTAAATAAATACGAGAATTTTTTAATTTTATTAAAAATAAGAAAAGTTACTATAAAACAATTGAGCTCAAAAAGTTGGCATAAAAAATATGTATGAGACAAGTGTCCCAATTAGAAAAAAAAAAAAACGAAAAGCATCAAACACGCCAAAAAAAAAAAAAAAGCCAGCAAACAAGCCAGAAAAAAAGGGAAAAAGAAAAAAGGAAAAAAAAAGGGCAAAAGGCCGCCACACTCGCCGGCTTGGGAGGTGTGGCGCACTCTCCAAATTCTGGCCAATCCCAAGCTGCCACGTGGCTATTGGCGGGCCCCACCCGAATTTCTCAACCCAGTTGAGAACTCTCAACTCTTCCCATTCAACCACCCCCTCTCAACTCCTTTATTGCCCACCCTCAACTAACTTACATCCCTCTCAACCCCCTCTGAACTCCCTTATTGTCCATGGCCTTAGGGGAAATCGATCTGGCACCACGCCGATGTCTTTGAAGGAACGGTCAAGATATTTGACCACTGTCACTTTATTTTTGTGTTTGACAGACGAGATGTTTTTCAGTAAAACTTAGAATCGACCAAATCGATCTCAGTCACACACAAGGACAAATATAAGCGACGTAGAGAGCCGCACAAGACAGCTCACAGCAGCAGCTGCCTCCGGTCCGAGTGAGGGTAGTACTTGCCTACGCAATGAACGGTTGAGATTAAATTAATTCTCAGGCGATAAATTCTGTGTTAATGGTCTCATCTCAACCCATGATTACCCAAACAAGATTTTGTAGCCAAAAATATGACCGATTACTAGCAGTGAATCGCTACCAAGTGCTAGTGCAACTGTTTCAAATCTAACTTTTACTTGTACCAAATGACAATGCATTTTTCATAGGCCTAGAAAAGAACCTTAGGCATTAATTAAAGAGAGTTTGGTATTGACTGAAAAGACTACAAATAGATAATGACATTTATTGTTTAAACTTACAAGGCATTAATGAACCTTAACTAACTGGGCAATACCTTAGCTATGTTTTAATCTATGTCAATCTAATTCTTAAGTTTGCCATTTTGTTGTAATTAGGTGTAAAAACTAATACTAGTAGGAACCAAACAATGTCAAAAACTATTTGGTGTCTGGATGAGATTCTACTACTGATTGATTGTCTTCGTGAGTCGGAAGTCATATTCAGGATTTATATGTACAGTCTTTTACAATCACGAGTTGTCGTTTTGGTATTGAAAACATGTTTTGATGATATATGTCTTACATAATGATGTGTAATGTAGATATATTGACGGTCATGTCAACCCTGTTTGCAGTTTATAGGTGCAAACAGCCCCATTCAAAGTTGTGTTGTGGTGGAATATCTTCCTGGAGGTGCCTGAAGTCCTACCTTATATAGAACCGGAGAAAGAAGCTCCCATTCAAAGTTGTCGTACAAATAGCCCTTGATCTTGCTAGAGGGTATCTCAAAAACATTACCCTTTATTCCCTACTGTGAATTGATATCTCAAAATTATGCAATTCCGAAGTGCTTATACGCGAATTCTATAAGCAAGTACTTAATAAACCAATTTCTTGAATATTTTCTAGGTTAAGTTACCTGCACTCTCAGAAGATTGTCCACAGAGATGTAAAGACTGAGAATATGCTGTTAGACAAGACACGAACTGTTAAAATAGCTGATTTTGGAGTTGCTCGTGTTGAGGCCTCTAATCCAAATGACATGATCGGCGAGACTGGGACCCTTGGCTATATGGCCCCAGAGTTATGTATTTATCTTCATATGCCCTTGTGAAATAGATAAGGCAACCCTCTGGTGTGGTCCTCATGCAATAACTAGCGCATAGGGGATGGAAATTCACGTAAATACTGCAACTTGAAGAACAGTCTAACTTGTGAATATATGAATAACAGGTTCTCAATGGGAATCCATATAATAGGAAATGCGACGTGTACAGTTTTGGCATCTGTTTATGGGAAATATATTGCTGCGACATGCCTTATCCTGACCTTACTTTCTCTGAAGTCACTTCAGCCGTGGTTCGTCAGGTAAACCTCTCCTATTCCGTTACATGATATACTAGAATGCAAACCCTCATAATCATAATTAATTATGTGGTCTCGTAAACTAATAAGTTTTCCATCTGTACCAAAATGATCTTTCTCATTTAAGACAAAATTGTTGAAATGAGAAGAACTTTTTGGGACAATGGACAATGACAAATGTGAAAATTATTTCGGGACGGAGGGAGTATTAATTACAATTTGTTGGTGAAATTACAGAATCTGAGGCCAGAAATACCAAGGTATTGCCCAAGTTCCCTTTCTAATGTAATGAAGAGATGCTGGGATGCTAACCCTGATAAGCGGCCTGAAATGGACGAAGTAGTTTCCATGATCGAGTCCATAGACACATCATACGGTGGAGGTATGATCCCCGGTGATCAAGCTCATGGTTGTCTCTGTTTCCACAAAAAAAGAGGCCCTTGACATTCATAATATACAGCAAGGATATATATTTTTTTTTTCAGTAACATTTTTAGCAAAATGTAAAGCTTTTTCTTAAATTTCACTATCTTTTTTATTGATTCAATGTTTTATACAAGTTTTTTTTTTTTTTTTTTTTTTGAGGAGTTTCTATCTCTCTATACACTCGTCTTGCTCTTCCATATAATCCACGACCAAAAAAAAAAAACAAACGAAGAGGGATTATGTAAACGACCATTTACAGACGCTCTCTAGATCTTCCTTAAAATCATGGAATTTGTCCTAGGTTGATGTTTTGATGATCCATGTATCAGACATTAGTACCAGCTGCGAGTTCGACTTCTGATGGCTTTTGTTCATTGTCATCGTCCCACACTGTCGTTCGATAGAAGGTTGCATACAGTACCAGCTGAACAATGCCCGATAAAACTCCCAAACCATTGGGAATCTGTCAAGAGAAAAATTTACGTATTCTTTTTTTATTATTTTGTTAATCCAAGAAAAATTTAAAGAAAATTTCAAGCAAAAAAGAAAAGAAAAGAAAAGAAAGTTTGAATTGTAGTTACCAGAATGTAAGGATCAAATTTGATGAGTGCATAACTGGCCCACACAATGCCATTTGCAAAGTTTGCTAGTGAAAGTGTAAAGGGCATGTACTTCACACTCTTTGTCTCAATAACATTTTTCTGCAGCAATGAGAAATTAAAGGGAGAAAAAACTGATTAAAATGAATTAAAATCGGTTAAAAATAAGACTTTCTTATTTAGAAACGCGACACTTATTTTGTATGTCAGATAAAAAATGAAAACGAGACCAGTATACATACCATGACAGTAAGAGGTGAAGCATACATGCCAATGTTGAAAACGATGCAAATAATACCAACGACCATTGATCTGTCTTTGGAGCCATGGAAAAATAGCAGGACGACAACCACACAAGCAGCAAAGAAGATGGCTTCAATTAAAAGAATGATAAGGATCTTCTTCTGCATTCATTCGTAAATATTAAATCATGTAAGCAATTTTTTATTTTTTAAAAAAAATTAAAGTGAGGAAAAAGGTCGTAAAAGTACTGAAAACTTACGCGTTTTCCCCAACTGGAGTAGGTGAAGAAGATGGCGACGTAGATGAGTTCGATAACTAAACCAGTGCCGTTAATGGTGATGACAAGAGTGCTGTCTGGATGAACAAAGGGCATACCATAAAATACCCACATTGCGCAATTTAGTACGGTGACAACATATGGTTCTGGCTTGAATTCTTCCACTGATTTTTGTTTCCATATCTTGATGAAAGTTGGCCTGCATGCATAGAAATATATAGAAAAAAAATCATTTTTTAATTTCATTTTTAGATTTATTTTCCAAAATCATTCTCTTATAGTAGTATATTGACAATAATATGAATATTATGAGTTTTGTGGAATGTGTTCAGTTTTGAAAGAGATAGAGAGAGGGAGATTACACAGGTGAGAGAAAGAGGAAGAATGAAATGACATTTCCTGCATAATAAAGTGGTAAATAAAGTTAGGGATGTCATAATATGGAAAAATAATGATGACATCATTTTGGATATAATTAAGAAGGAAAATAATCTGAAAAATAAAAATAAAAAGTAAGATGTGCGAACCAAGGACTCCAACAATGGTTCTTGCCAATTCTGGATTTGCCATCTTAACAAAAGTACGTGGACGTTAACAAGTTAACAAATATGAAGGGGACGGAAGAAGGGAGAAAGAGATTGATCGTTGGTCAAGAAGAGCAGAAGACGAGACTACTGCGCTAATTAATATCTACAACGTGGTCAAGTAAGCATGAGGCTTATCCTGCAACGATCAATCAAAACTAAACTGCGAGAAATGTTTTAAGAAAGGTGGACGCGAACATTCAAAAAATGATTTTTCTTTTTCAATGACTTGCCTATTAAACTCAAATATTTAGGTATTTATAATAGGCAAGGCATTGATGTTCTTTTTTATTCTCCAGGAAACGCACATATTAATAGATTTGTCTAAAATGTTTTCTATTGGATTCCCATTTTTTTAGCTAGCTATCATTTCCCCTCAACCATCTCTACTTTGCATGCATTATAATCCACATAATTCGTTTCATCCATTTAACTCAATTTGACTTGGTCATACAGTATCTCTAAAAATTACCTCAACGCATTCAAGGGTCCAGATTAAACTTCTTTTAATGAGTGGCTCTAGTTAAATGGGGCACGTGAGAAAAGACGATACTGTCTGAAAAGACGATCCAACTCTGAAAACACGATCCAACAACCAATCAGACTGTCATGTACACAGAAGATGACAATTTTTTTTTGTTATAAATTGTTTTCTTTATCTTAAGTGGTAGAATGAGAAATTACATTTTCACTATTTTTGTATCGGTTCTATATTTTCAAGTCACTTGGTTCATTGATGAATAAAATGGCCAAATGATCCCGTACTTTTATGAAGCTCCAATTATTTCTCGACCAATGCTAAGACCCGCTTTAAAGTTCTTACTTTCATTTTTTGTATGTCCCAATTTAAGGTTCTTACTTTACTTTATTACCTAAAATGGACAATGAGACCCACCTGTCATTCTCACAACAAAAACTCCGTACCCACTTTCTCTCTCTTACTTTCCTTTTCACACTCACAACATTTACTTTATCTTAATCTCCGTGCAAACTCAAACTAAGAACGTTATTTCGGGACGGAGAGAGTATTTTTTTAAGCATAAACTATGCTGGCATTGTTTGATCCAATATTTAATTAACGAGTATTGAAGTATTGAGGCGTACAACCACAACATCCAATTAAACAATGTCAACTCATTTTGTGCCCAACATTTTGTGAGTTTTTTTGTGACTTAAACTTTAGTAATACTCAGATGGCGTTTGTTTTTTTTAAGTGTTAAGTCCTGAAATCTGAATGCATATCTGAATTGATAAGAGGCAGCGTCTGAAAGCTGATTTCTGAATTATTCAAACTGTTTGATTATTCGTCTGAATACACATCTGAATTTAGGATTACGACATTGAATGAAGTAGAAAAATGACGTGAATAGTTGTTTATATAGTGTTTTAGTTGGATATCTTTAGAATTATGAGTTTAAGAAAAAATATAAATTGAAAAAAAAAATCAATTCAGAGGCAAATCAGACTTCATTTTAGGTCTGAACATTAAGAGGCAATTCAGATGCTTTTAGATCTGAATCTAAAAAAAAAAAAAACAGACTTAATGCCTTAAGGTCTGACTCTCTCAGACATTCACCCCATTAAGTAGCTTTGAATGAAAAAATAAACAAGGCCTCATTGAGCAATGCCAGAGACATAAAAAATAAAATGCTCACAAAATTTTAGACACAACGCTTTATTAGGGGTGTCAGCGGTTCGGTTCAAACCGCGGTTTGAGACCGAGCCGCGCGGTTTAGCTTAGCTTTGAAACATAAATGGTTTAGCTCGGTCTCAAAAACCAGTAAACCGCTTAGCTCGGTTTGGCTTGCGGTTTAACCCCTCAAACCAAACCGAGCCGAGCTAATGTTGAGCTAAACCGGTAAACCGAGCTATAAGTCGAACCATTGAGCTAAACCGGTAAACCAAGCCATTAAGTCGAACCATTTAGCCGAGCTAAGCCAAGCTATTGAACCATGAATATGAACCATCGATCTTATATTTCTAAATTGATATCCACCGTTAGATTTCTTATAACCCTAATTCCCTAACTCTAAGTGACCGAGCCGAGCTAATGTTGAGCTAAACCGGTAAACCAAGCTATAAGTTGAACCATTGAGCTAAACCGGTAAACCGAGCCATTAAGTCGAACCGTTTAGCCGAGCTAAGCCAAGCTATTGTGGTTTAGACTGAGGTTTGAACCGCAAAATCAAACCGCGGTTCAAACCGAGCCGAACCAAACCATGGTGGTTTAGCTCAGATCGGTTTGAAATTTTTTATGGTTTAGCTCGGTCTGGGATTTCTTCAAACCGACCACTAGCGGTTCGGCTTCTAAATTTCCCCAAACCGAGCTAAACCGAGCTATTTAGACCCCTACGCTTTATATAGCCCATGTTTGACAGCCCAAAATACTAAAAGGTAACTCGTTCCAATTAAACAACTCTTTTTATTTTTTGCTAGATCGTGAGGTTTGATTTTTACCACTAGCCACTATTTTAAAGACTCCAATTATAGTACTCTACAAATAAACAGTAATGAATATTTTTTTCAAGCACCAAGACAGATGAAAACAATATATCCAAACATACAATGGAATTTCTCCGTTTATCCAAATGACTATTTAACTCTTCGAACAAAATAAAACCCACAAAGAAAAACCTTAAATATGAAGCAAATAGACTTTGACAATAACGTTAAACATAAGGTGCATCCAAATTAAGATGTAAGCACATTCCATAGGGCAAATTGCAACTTGGTTACCCATGTTTTGCCAACAGTTGCAATGTGGTTCCCAACAGTGTAAAAGTTGCAATCTCCTAGCAATGTTTGTCATTTTGTTGCAATTCGATGTAAATTTCGTTAAAAACGTAACTCTCGTCAAAAATGTAATACATGTGCCTCGCACATGATTTTTCAAGGGCAAAATCGACAATTCAAATAATAATCATTTATCTTTGTCTCCACCCCAAATATTTCACCCCCTTCATTTTCAATTTCAACCCCTTTATTTCCAATTTCAACACACCACACCTCCCTCTCCAGCAAAATCCCCTTGCCCGCCACCCCTTCATCTTCAACAACCACCATCTCACCTCCCAACCACCACCTGAAACTAGGACCATCGACCTTAAAATCAACACCAAGCACAACCATCAACACCAAAACCGCCACCATCACAAAATTCTCAAAAAATAACAAATCAAAAATTCCAAAATAAATGAACAAGAACACCCTCAATCTGGGGGGGGGGGGTGATTTCATGAAACTCTTTCAAAGATGAAGCTCGCAACTTGATTTATTGGAGAAGATCAAAGACGAAAGTGGGTTCATCCGGCCTCAAACCCATTTCAAATTTGCGATTCAAATTCACTTCAAAATTCTAAATTTGTGATGAGATTTGAGATAAATGAAGATAGAAGAGAATGACAGAGAGAGACATCTAGGGTGGTGGGTGGCGCCGGTGCTATTGAAGAGTGGCGGAGATGGCTGTATACACCGAACCTTAGGGGCGGAGGCTTGCTGGAGAAGAAGGGTGAACAAAAAGAAGAAGGTTGTTGGTGGTTAGAGCAGGGGAAGTAGTGCAGGCGCAGCTAATGTAATACCCGTAATTTTTTTTCATTATTTAACTATTTGGTAACATTAATTTAGTTAAATAAAAATTATAATTAATAAGTTAATTAATGAGTGGGCCGAAATGAATGGGTTGGCCCGAAGGTTTTAATTAATAAACCCAACCCAATTAATAAACCATTCAAAGTATAAATACTTGGGTTAGTGAAATTAGGTTATTCTTTAATCATCAAAAAGAACAAAATACAAAAACCCTAAACCTTACCTAGCATAGCCGCCGGCCGAACCTAGGAGGAGGGAGAAGAAAATTTTCGCCATTGTTTTGGAAGAAGTAATCCGACCATTCTCAAGTTAATGCTAAATCCTACTCTCCAAAATTTGTTTCATTGAATTCGGATTAATAAATCATAAGTTATGCATGTTTAAAGGAAATAATCGTTAGGGTTTTTGCATGCTAGTCAATTAATGGTGGGAATTTTAATGGTTAAATGCTTAGCTTTATTTTAAGTTGATTCTATGATCATGAAAGGGATGAATTCATATTTTAAGAAAGCTGTGAATAGTAATCTGCGATGAATAGTAAAATACGATGTGAATAGTAAACTGAGTTTAAAAAGCTGTGAATAGTAATCTGCGATGAATAGTAATTTACGCTGTGAATAGTAAACTGAGTTTAAAAAGCTGTGAATAGTAATCTGCGATGAATAGTAATTTACGATGTGAATAGTAAACTGAGTTAAAAAAGCTGTGAATAGTAATCTGTGATGAATAGTAATTTACGCTGTGAATAGTAAACTGAGCTTAAAAAGCTGTGAATAGTAATCTGGGATGAATAGTAATTTACGCTGTGAATAGTGAACTGAGTTGGGAATAGTGTTTCATGCGATTGATGAAAATCCTAAAAGCTATATAATTTGGGTGTTGATTCTTGATTGAGAATGTTAAGAATTGGGACGGAAAGTTAGTATTTTCGTTAAGTTTATAATGAAAAGAAAACATAATCGTTAAAAGAATTGTTAGAAGGTTAGAAAACTAACTTGAAAGGATGTGATAGTTACTTGGAAAACCTTGAAAGTTAGAAAGTTAACGGAAATGACGAAGATTAAAATTTTTCAGTTAGTTTCCTAACGGGAAAGGACTAAACTGAAAAAGTTAAAGTTAAAAAGGAATAAAAAGGGGAAAACCTTTGAAGTCGAAGGACCAATCTGAAATTAATCCAAAGTTGAAGGACTAATTTATAATTAAACTAAAGTTGAAGGTCCAATCTGCAATTAATCCAAAGTTGAAGGACTAATTTGCAATTAAACTAAAGTTAAAGGACCAATCTGCAATTAATCTAAAGTCGAAGGACCAAATTGCAATTAACCCAAAGTTGAGGGACCAAATTGTAATTAACCCAAAGTTAGAGGACTTAATTGCAATTATATCAAAGTTAAAGGACTGACTCGTAAATCAAAGTCAGAAACTTAAACGTAAGAAAAGAAGTAACGAAGTAAAGAAGTTAAAACGCATCTCTCAGTTAACTAAGTAGAAATAGTTAACAATGTTGAGAGTACTAAAGTAAATTACTCCGTGCCTTGTAGATTTGCACAGAGAGGAGATTGCGAGGAAAAGCAATTCAGGTAAGGGATTACGTTCCTTACAGTATTTGAACTCCTGTTTATTGGAATTCCATATTCTTTCTAAAGTTAGCTATCAGTATGGCATGATAGTATTTGAATGAACTCTGCGTTATTGAACGTTCCTTGAAAGAATCTATACTTAGTGATGTTCCCATCGATCTACTAAGTATCGAAGTTTGAAACTTGTATCACATACTTGTACCATGGTATGTTCTCATTTTAACTTGTAAGTTAACCACTTACTTGTTAAAGCAGCCAATGTCCAGTTAGAAAAGACATTGACGGACAGTCCAGTTAGAAAAGACTCGTCCTTAAACTAGGGATTGCATGAGTGATCACATGCCTTCTCTCAGGAATTGTCTGATTACAAGGATGATTCTAGACCCCGAGCATATGTGTGTGGATACCATATATGTTACGACCCACACTATTGGCTGAAGAAGCTAGGTGTACAAATTGTACCTTTGGCATTGAGGTTATAATGTACGTTACCAAGGAATTGACGGAATTTGAATGAATCCCTTTGGATTGTAGTGCCATAATCCTTTGGAAGTGAAATCTTAAAAGTAATACGACTGTATTGTTCTGCAGTCTTGAATCCAAAAGTAACTGAACCTATCTTTGTAAAAGTTATTCAAAGTATTCGTTCTGGTCGTCTCTCCTTAGTAACCGGAGAGGCCACGTATGAACTTACTGAGCATTCGTTCGCTCATCCCTTCTCTATAAATTTTGTTTTCAGGATTTAAGTAGGAGGACAAGACAAGGAAAGCAGCCGTAGGAAGACGGGGGATTGAAGATTCTTAACCTAGTAGTTAAGTACAATTATTTTGATGTAAGTTGAAGTACGTTGATGGTTAGGGTTGTTACCTACCAAGACAAGTTTAAGTTACGCTTCCGCTATTGTTTTGAATTTATGGCTTAAATAAGGGGCCATTGTGAACCCTAAATTAAGGTATTTATTATTGTTTATTATTGTTATTAAATGCCATTAAATGCTCAGATATTATAAGAAAATTCGGGGTGTTACAGTTGGTATCAGTGCAATGGCTTTAGGTCTTATGGGAGAAAACTGAAAGTTAAGACTAATGGGAGAACTTAGTACTTGACTTGAATAAGATCTTACTCAAGGAAGTTCAAGCGATAAAATCTACCTCTAGGAATAATACTAAGGGTGTACGTAAAGTATGAATATACTTGGGGAAGTAGAAACCTCTTCAGTGCATGTCTATTTATATCCTACTAATATGTTATAATGAAATCTTGGGACTACCATGAGGTCAGAGAAGAGGCCTATCAATAGTATTATGAACTGGAAAAGTTCAAGGAAGAAAAGGCTAGAAAGCTTAAACCGACCACACTTATAGGTAATGAAGCACCAAATGAGGAAGAATTAGTAACTGATGATGAAATCGAGGAAGTAGATATCAACCTTGGAAGCAATAAAGCTAATTCAATTGAAATTATTGATGATGAACCACCAATGGTACCAGTTCGTAGGTCCAGAGGTAGACCAAGAGGCTCTAAGAAGACACCAAAGGTGCCTAGTGGAAGACCTAAGGGAAGGCCTAGGAAGATGTCCATGATTGAAAAGTGGAACATAGAATTTATATCATTCATAGTATTGATAGTTAGTTCTAGTTAGAGAAAATACTAGACTTTTTGTTTTGTTTACTTTTATTCCAAGAAGATACTCGTAATAAAATTTTATGATTTATTCTAAACAAATGGCTTTGTTTAGTGTTTCGTTCTTAAATGTTAAAGCATGTGAGCGAGTCTAGAACGAGAAAGTATGGGTCAAGTGAAAAGACCTTAAGTATAATTGGCTTATTGAAACGGCCAAGTGAAATTAGTTTTGGTCTAGTGAAACGATCGAAACAAGAGTAAAGTGACCTATTAAAACGGTCAAAAGTAAAAGTAATTGGCTTATTGAAACGGCCAAGTGAAATTAGTTTTGGTCTAGTGAAATGATCGAAACAAGAATAAAGTGACCTATTGAAACGGTCAAGTAAGAAAGAATAAATTGACCTATTGAAACGGTCAAGAGAAAGTAATTGGCTTAGTGAAACGGCCAAAGTGACCTATTGAAACGGTCAAGTAAGAAAGAATAAATTGACCTATTGAAACGGTCAAGAGAAAGTATTTGGCTTAGTGAAACGGCCAAGTAAAGTTAATTTTGATCCATTGAAGCGATCGGAACAAGAATAAAATAACCTATTGAAACGGTTAAGTATAAGAGTAATAGGCTTAGTGAAACTGCCAAGTAAAGTTAATTTTGATCCATTGAAGCGATCGAAACAAGAATAAAATAACCTATTGAAACGGTTAAGAGTAATAGGCTTAGTGAAACGGCCAAGTGTGAATGAGATTAGGTCTAGTGAATCGACCTATGATTAATAAGTAAATTCTAGTGAAATGACTTTCCTAAGTAGAACTGGTCTATTGGAACGACCAGAAATCTAGTAGACCGATCTTTTGTAAAAGTTACGTCTTTTGGGGACGGCATATTTATGTGAAAGTATTAGGCATAGTACAATGCTTGGGTTGACGTGAGTAATAGTGTTAAATGTGCGAGTTAACCTGGAACAAGTAAGAATGGTTTATTGAAACGACCAATGAAAGTGATTATGGTCTATTGAAATGACCTATGAAAATAGAAATGGTCTAATGAAGCGACCCATACGTCTAGTAAAGTTGACTAATGAAGATAGTGATGGTCTGTTGAAACGACCAGTGGTTTAGTGAATGACCTATAAATTGAATGTTAGTCTGTAGAGACGAGCTATAGTATGAGAGTGCGTGAAAAAGTCTCGTATTCATGATAACTAATGATAGTACCATATTATCCGGCAAGTGTTCGAAACGCCAGAGAGGCTAAGTTTATGATGCTAACTCAAGGAAGTAGGACGGTGAACGACTATGGTACTAGATTCATCGAATTGCTAGAATTTACCCTAACACTCTTCGATGATGAAGCGCAAAAGGCTCGAGGATTTGAAGATGGTTTGAGCAACCGAATCCGATATAGAATCACTCCATTAATACTACCAACCTAGGATTAAGTGTTGGATAGGACGAGGATAGTGGAGAAAGAATCTGATAGTTATCGCAGTAAGCGAAAAGAGAAGAAGAGTCAACTAAGAAAGTGTCGACTGAATCTAAAGGAAGGCTACTGACGATCGCGAAAAGGAAGGTAGTACAAGTAAGTACCAGAATAAAGGCTACGGCAATAGAAATTATGGTAATAAGAACGACGTCAAAGGGCAAGGTTCTGATAAGAAGTGCCAAATGATTGCTTGGCTAAAAATATGTATTTAATTCATGAGGCGTTAGAGAATTCTTTAGTTATGGGTATTCAAACTAGAGAATCGATCCCTATTACGTCTATATCTAGGAAGTGTCCTTTGAAAATGGACGAGGAAGAACTTGAGGTTGATCTCATTAGTTTAGGACATCGAAGAATTTGATGTAATCTTGGGAATGGACTATAGTTAACTGCATACCATGCCCATGTGCATTGTTTTAAAGAATGAAGTCCATTTTAGATTACTATCTAGAGAAGAGTGATGTTCTCAAGGAACGAAACCTAGAACCCTATCGAACCTTATATCGGTAATGAAGGCTCGTAAGCTTTTAAAGAAAGGATGAGAAGGATTCTTGGCGTACATTGGTGATACGAGCAAGAAGGAAGTAACCGTAGAATCACTTTCTGTGATTAGATATTTCAAGGACGTGTTTCCTGAGGATTTACCGGGAATACCTCCATAAGGAGAAGTAAAATTTTCTATCGATTTGGTACCTGAGACTTCACCAATATCGAAGGCGCCGTATAGAATGGCTCTGTCAGAATTGAAGAATAAAAGGAGCAACGGTAAGAGTTGTTGGATAAGAGCTTGATTAGAACGAGTGTATCACCATGGGGTGCACCGGTATTAATTGTGAAGAAGAAGGATGATATAGCTAAGACAGCCTTTAGAACAAGGTATAGTCATTATGAGTTTATAGTGATGCCGTGTGGGTTGACTAACGCACCGGCAGCGTTTATGGAACTTAAGAATAGGATATTTCAGAAGTTCTGGATAAGTGTGTGATTGTATTCATTGATGATATCTTGGTGTATTCGAGGACCAAGGAAGAACATGAAGAGCATTAAGGTTAGTACTGCAGATTTTAAGAGAGCAGAAGTTATATGTTAAATTCAAGAAGTGTGAATTCTGGTTGGAGGAAGTAGCATTCTTAAGACATGTGGTGTCAAAGGATGGGATTGTCGTGGATCCAACAAAGATAGAAGCTATTGTGGATTGGGAAAGACCAACTTCAGTAAGTGAGATCAGAAGTTTCTTAGGGTTGGCTGGCTACTATAGGAGATTCGTAGAAGGTTTCTCGAAGTTGTCAGTGCCATTGACGGGGTTAACTCAGAAAGGAGCAAAGTTTGTTTGGTCAGAAGAATGTGAAAGGAGTTTTGAGGAATTGAAGCGACGATTGGTGTCCGCACCAGTTCTTGCTTTACCGTCTGGATCGGATGGATTTGTAATATATAGCGATGCCTCGCTTAAAGGGCTAGGCTGAGTGTTGATGCAGAATGATAAGGTTATAGCTTATGCATCTAGGCAGTTGAAAGTACATGAGAAGAATTACCCGACCCATGATTTGGAGTTAGCAGCAGTAGTGTTTGCATTGAAAATTTGGAGACATTATCTGTATGGCGTGAAATGCCAGATTTTTACGGATCACAAGAGCCTTAAGTATATCTTCACGCAGAAGGAATTGAATATGAGACAACGGAGGTGGCTAGAACTTCTCAAGGATTACGACTGTGAAATATTATACCATCCTGGGAAAGCCAACAAGGTGGCAGATGCCTTAAGTAGGAAGAATCACAGAATGTTGGCGACGTTGATCTCTAAGGGGGTAAGCATATGGAAAGATGTCAAGGAGATGAACTTGATAGTAAAAGTAAACGGATACTTGGCTCGACTGACGTTACAACCTGCATTGTTGGGCAAAATTAAAGAGGCACAAGAGTTAGACGAGGAGAGAGAAGCTCTAATCGGAAATGGGCAAGCAAAGGATCTTCACATGGGTGAAGATGGAATTCTGAGATACCAAAATGTATAGGGATCTAAAGGAGTCATACTGGTGGAATTCGCATACAACAATAGCTTTCATGCCAGTATTGGGATGGCAGCATATGAAGCATTGTATGGGAGGAAGTGTAGATCACCGGCATGTTGGGACGAAGTCGGCGAGAGGAGGTTAAGTGGACCGGAACTTGTACAAGTCACGGCAGATAAGGTACAACAGATCCGGAAGTGGTTACAGACTGCACAGAGTAGGCAGAAATCGTACGCAGAAAATAGAAGGCGAGAACTGGAATTTCAACCAGGGGATCGAGTATTCCTAAAAATATCAACCACGAAGGGAGTTATGCGTTTTGGGGTTAAGGGAAAGTTAAGTCCACGATATGTGGGACCATTCGAAATTCTTGATAAGATCGGGGAAGTGGCTTATCGATTGGCGTTACCGCCGGTATTAGCTGGAGTGCATAATGTGTTCCATGTCTCCATGCTAAGGAAGTATATTCATGATCCGAGTCATGTGATAGAATACAAGCAGTTAAGAGTTCGGGCAGATTTGACGTACGATGAACGACCAATCAAGGTCGTCGACAGAAAAGACGAGGTCGTAAGAAAGCATAGGTTCCCTATGTAAAAGTGCAGTGGAGCAATCATTCAGAAAGAGAAGCGACATGGGAACAAGAAAGTGAAATGCGCGAATTGTACCCGGACATCTTCTCAGATTAAGACTGGTCAAAGTTTGAGGACAAACTTCTTTTAAGGGGGTAAGAATGTAATACCCGTAATTTTTTTTTATTATTTAACTATTTGGTAACATTAATTTAGTTAAATAAAAATTAGAATTAATAAGTTAATTAATGAGTGGGCCGAAAGGAATGGGTTGGCCCGAAGGTTTTAATTAATAAACCCAACCCAATTACTAAACCATTCAAAGTATAAATACTTGGGTTAGTGAAATTAGGTTATTCTTTAATCATCAAAAAGAACAAAATACAAAAACCCTAAACCTTACCTAGCATAGCCGCCGGCCGAACCTAGGAGGAGGGAGAAGAAAATTTTCGCCATTGTTTTGGAAGAAGTAATCCGACCATTCTCAAGGTAATGCTAAATCCTACTCTCCAAAATTTGTTTCATTGAATTCGGATTAATAAATCATAAGTTATGCATGTTTAAATGAAATAATCGTTAGGGTTTTTGCATGCTAGTCAATTAATGGTGGGAATTTTAATGGTTAAATGCTTAGCTTTATTTTAAGTTGATTATATGATCATGAAAGGGATGAATTCATATTTTAAGAAAGCTGTGAATAGTAATCTGCGATGAATAGTAAAATACGATGTGAATAGTAAACTGAGTTTAAAAAGCTGTGAATAGTAATCTGCGATGAATAGTAATTTACGCTGTGAATAGTAAACTGAGTTTAAAAAGCTGTGACTATTAATCTGCGATGAATAGTAATTTACGATGTGAATAGTAAACTGAGTTTAAAAAGCTGTAAATAGTAATCTGCGATGAATAGTAATTTACGCTGTGAATAGTAAACTGAGTTTAAAAGCTGTAAATAGTAATCTGGGATGAATAGTAATTTACGCTGTGAATAGTGAACTGAGTTGGGAATAGTGTTTCATGCGATTGATGAAAATCCTAAAAGTTATATAATTTGGGTGTTGATTCTTGATTGAGAATGTTAAGAATTGGGACGGAAAGTTAGTATTTTCGTTAAGTTTATAATGAAAAGAAAACATAATCGTTAAAAGAATTGTTAGAAGGTTAGAAAACTAACTTGAAAGGATGTGATAGTTACTTGGAAAACCTTGAAAGTTAGAAAGTTAACGGAAATGACGAAGATTAAAATTTTTCAGTTAGTTTCCTAACGGGAAAGGACTAAACTGAAAAAGTTAAAGTTAAAAAGGAATAAAAAGGGGAAAACCTTTGAAGTCGAAGGACCAATCTGAAATTAATCCAAAGTTGAAGGACTAATTTATAATTAAACTAAAGTTGAAGGTCCAATCTGCAATTAATCCAAAGTTGAAGGACTAATTTGCAATTAAACTAAAGTTAAAGGACCAATCTGCAATTAATCTAAAGTCGAAGGACCAAATTGCAATTAACCCAAAGTTGAGGGACCAAATTGTAATTAACCCAAAGTTAGAGGACTTAATTGCAATTATATCAAAGTTAAAGGACTGACTCGTAAATCAAAGTCAGAAACTTAAACGTAAGAAAAGAAGTAACGAAGTAAAGAAGTTAAAACGCATCTCTCAGTTAACTAAGTAGAAATAGTTAACAATGTTGAGAGTACTAAAGTAAATTACTCCGTGCCTTGTAGATTTGCACAGAGAGGAGATTGCGAGGAAAAGCAATTCAGGTAAGGGATTACGTTCCTTACAGTATTTGAACTCCTGTTTATTGGAATTCCATATTCTTTCTAAAGTTAGCTATCAGTATGGCATGATAGTATTTGAATGAACTCTGCGTTATTGAACGTTCCTTGAAAGAATCTATACTTAGTGATGTTCCCATCGATCTACTAAGTATCGAAGTTTGAAACTTGTATCACATACTTGTACCATGGTATGTTCTCATTTTAACTTGTAAGTTAACCACTTACTTGTTAAAGCAGCCAATGTCCAGTTAGAAAAGACATTGACGGACAGTCCAGTTAGAAAAGACTCGTCCTTAAACTAGGGATTGCATGAGTGATCACATGCCTTCTCTCAGGAATTGTCTGATTACAAGGATGATTCTAGACCCCGAGCATATGTGTGTGGATACCATATATGTTACGACCCACACTATTGGCTGAAGACACTAGGTGTACAAATTGTACCTTTGGCATTGAGGTTATAATGTACGTTACCAAGGAATTGACGGAATTTGAATGAATCCATTTGGATTGTAGTGCCATAATCCTTTGGAAGTGAAATCTTAAAAGTAATACGACTGTATTGTTCTGCAGTCTTGAATCCAAAAGTAACTGAACCTATCTTTGTAAAAGTTATTCAAAGTATTCGTTCTGGTCGTCTCTCCTTAGTAACCGGAGAGGCCACGTATGAACTTACTGAGCATTTGTTCGCTCATCCCTTCTCTATAAATTTTGTTTTCAGGATTTAAGTAGGAGGACAAGACAAGGAAAGCAGCCGTAGGAAGACGGGGGATTGAAGATTCTTAACCTAGTAGTTAAGTACAATTATTTTGATGTAAGTTGAAGTACGTTGATGGTTAGGGTTGTTACCTACCAAGACAAGTTTAAGTTACGCTTCCGCTATTGTTTTGAATTTATGGCTTAAATAAGGGGCCATTGTGAACCCTAAATTAAGGTATTTATTATTGTTTATTATTGTTATTAAATGCCATTAAATGCTCAGATATTATAAGAAAATTCGGGGTGTTACAGCTAAGAAACGGGTGGAGTGGGTGGGGAGGAGGTGTGGGAAGTGAGTGGATATGGGGAAGGATTTGGGGGAGAGGAGAGAAGGGGGAGGGGAGTGACGGCTGGTGTCGAGGAAGAAGGGTTTTTGTGTTTTAGGTTTTGATTTATCTTAGGGTCATTGTAGACTTTTCCCACAATGTCAACTATTTTACTCAAAGTCAAATGCATATTTTGTCCCTTAAAGATCATGTGTGTCTTATGTTTTTAACGGGAGTTACATTTTTAATGGAATTTATATTAAATTGCAACAAAGTGACAAACATAGCTATGGAGTTGCAACTTTTACACTGTTGGGAACCACATTGCAACTATTGGTAAAACATGGGTAACCAAGTTGCAATTTGCCCCATTCCATATCTAAAGCCAAAGTTATCCACAACCCTGTTTTGAGCCTACTCATATCCTGATGCTTCTTCTCATTGTCTACCACATCATAGAGCTTCGCTGCTATCGCTTTTGCATCCTTAATGGAATGGTAGCCAGCACTTGTTCGGATAGAAAATCAAAGGTCAAACGCAGGTTAAAATGCGAGATAAACTTAACATTTGATTTTGAAAACTTTGCAAGCAATATCCTCAACCAATGGAACCATCTTTCATTAACTTCTCGATCATCATAGACAATGGTTACTTTAACAGTCCCCTTCGTTACTGGGCTTGTAATTGTAATAGGTTTAGAAATTGGCCAAAATCTACTGCTGCTGAACTTAAGCTCTTGCAGATTAGGAGCATCAATTAATACTGATTGTAAGAGGATACTATCAAGGTTAACACGCTTAAGGGAAACACTTGACAAGTTAACCGGCTTAACAAGCATAATATTACTATCAACTATGCTTAATTCCTCAAGCACGGGACTCTTGGATAAAATGGTCTGAAGCCGCTCATTATTGACTTCAGTAGCATTCAATAATAACCTTTTAAGACTTGCACATTCACTGGCAAACATAAATGATCGTCGATTCTCGAGACTAAAAAAATATTTGAATGTACAGCTTTGAAGCAGCAATTCCTCCATCAAAGGGCAAGAAGACATTACGTGCCGAAAGGCGACTTCACATATTTGCATATTACAGAGTTCAAGCTTCTTAAGATTAAGAAGCTTCATATGATATGTACGGCGAAGAACGAATGGGAAAAATGTGGACTTTAATCTCAATACCTGTAATGAGTTTGTCTGAAAAATCTGTTGAAGCATGGAGGGTGAATTGAAGGGAGCAGTGATATCAAGCTCAAGAACATTGATTTGTTGTAGCTTTTTTAGCCATCCTTCGGGAATTGTTTCAACATAAACATAAATGTGGAATCCAAAAATGGGTAATTTCAGATCAATGTACTTTTCCAGTGTGCGGTCTATAACATCAACGGCAACGGAATATGAATCGTACAACAATCTGAAATGAAGAAAAGGGCGGGTAGACCAAGCTCTTAGCCATGATTTGGAAATGAGGATCGTTTCGGCTGCTTTGTAGGGTTTGAGGAAAGACTGAATGTGTTGGATAATAACATCCGGCAATTCGGCGGCGCTCCGACGATTCTCCATGGAAATTAGGGTTTGCTTCTCTCTCTCGATCTCCCTAAATTTGAGGATTACGATTATAAATAGACCTGGCTGGTTACATATACATTCCGATTCAAATTAGGATTCTCCGAGAAGCCTAAATACAAAATTTTTGGCGCTTTGGACCCTAAGCCCGTTAGGTGAGATGAAAAACCCATAAAAACCCACTACACATTACAAAACCCATAGAAACCCACCACATGCCACATCCCGCCCAAGCACCCCATTAGCCCCCACCTAGACGTGACCATTTCAAACCGGAAACCAGCTAACCACCGGTTATTAACCGGTCAAAAATGGGTCAAAACCGGCCAACCGGCAACCGCCTCAACCGTGAACCGTCGGTTAGCTGGTCCGGTTTTAAGGTTAAAGAAATTCAAAACCGGCCAACCGCCGGTTATTAACCGTGAACCAAAACCGGCGGTTTAAACCGCCTAACGGCTATATTTTCACATTTACACCAACGGCCCCCCACTCCCCAGGTCTGACACACTGTCCAAAAAACGGCTAGTTTCAAACTAGCCATTAGTTTCAGTTAACTAGCGGCCAGAAATGAAAAAAACAAATTGTCAAAAATTGCTTACGTATAAATACCCCCTCCCTCCTAGTATTTTAGTTCCACACCTTCTCTCTACTAATTCCTACGTCTCTCACACTCTCTCATTCATTTCCAGATAGTTTGCAAAATTTCAGTCGGTTTTCTAATGATTTCCAGTTAGTTTTCTAACAAAATCACTTTTCTAATTTATTCTGAAAATTCCAGTCACTTTTTAACCATTTCCAGTCAGTTTCAAAAAATTTCCAGTTAATTTTCAGAATTCTGGTCAGATTTTTGACATTTTCAATTAGTTTTTTTAACAAAATTTGTGTTTTTCATCATTTTCAGAATTCCAGTCACTTGTGTTTTATTTTAATTTTTAGAATATTTTTGTTTTTATTTCATTGTAATAGTTTAGTTGAGGTAAGGATCCATTCCCCCCCCCCCTAATTATAAAAGGGTAAGAATTGGTTGTCACCCTCTTTGTAATTTTAATTAATAAAATTTTAAGGATACCGTCGAAGCAAATGAAGTTTTTTTTTTTTTTAAAAACACTTTTTAAAAAATGAAGTGTTTTATTTTTTATACAAAAAACTGTAAAAAAAAAAAAAAAAAAAGTAACAGGTTAACCGTAGTAGCCGGTTAAGTTACGGTTAACCAAACTGCCCTTCCCTAACCGCCGGTTAACCGGCTATGGACACCTCTACCCCTACCAGATCCCGCAGCCCACAGTCCGCCCTGGCGCCCAAGATCCCACAGCCCCGCCCGTTTTATTCCAGAAAAATCAAAACAAAAAGCACCTCATCAGCCCGCACCGGATCACGCAGCTCGCTTGTTTTATTCCAGAAAAATCAAAACAATAACTTTTGTTTTTGATTTTTTTTTCACGTTTTCTTTGAAAAAACATAAAAAGTCTCATATTTTATTAGCTAGTCCGCTCCTATATTTAGGTATAAGACTAAAATTACTCTTATATAACTAGGTATACGAGTTTTTTTTCTTCATAATTTTCATATTTTCTTAAAAAAATGTATAAAAGAATCTCATATTTTATTAATATTAACTCTTATTCTATAAGTATGATATTAGTTCGGCTCTTATACATGAGGTATAAGAGTCATTTTTTTCACATTTCTTAAAAATCATGTAGCTAAGATATAAGACTAGAATTACTCATATACCTAAGGCATAAGAGTAATATTTTTCAGAATCTTGTCACATCTTAAATAAATAATAAGAAGATCTCATATATCAATAACCAATCTGCTCCTACACTTAGGTATAAGACTAGAATTACTCTTATACCTAAGGTATAAAGGGAAAAAAAATACCGCAAATTTTCACGTTTTCTTAATAAAATCGTAAAAAAGTCTCATATTATATTTTCGAGTCTGCTCTTATACTTAGGTATAAGAATATAATTACTCTTATAACTTAGATATAAGAATTATTTATTTCTTTTTCACAAATTCCACATTTTCTTAAAAATCATTTAAAATCTCATATTATATTAATATTAACTCTTATACTGGAAATATAAGACTAGTATGTCTCTTACACTTGACATATAAGAGTCATTTTTTCATACTTTTTCACATTTTCCTAAAAAAATCATTTTTGTAAGAATGTGAAAAAAGAAACAAATTAATATCTTTTATACCTTGGATATAGATTTCCTAGTCTTACTCCTATGTATAGGAGCAATTGGTTATAAAATATGAGATATATTTATGTATTTTAAGTAAATTTGAAAAATTGTGATTTTTTTTACTTTTATACCTTACGTATAAGAGTAGTTATATTCTTATATCTTAGGTATAGGATCAATGCAATGGATATTATGTTAATAAATGCCTATGCTAGCATTTCAGTAGATAAGAGACTTAACAGGTGTCAATTATGTAAATAAGTTCCTTAATTGGAGGGTAATAATGAAAAAAATACAAAATTTTCTCTAATAATTTTTTTTTTTTTTTTTTTTTTTTTTTTATGTCTTTCATAGTTTTTCTGATAAAAGATTTTGACCTTTTATATTTTTTAAATTGTGTTTTTTTTTTTTTAATTTTAAGTGATTTTCTATTTTTACAAAACCTGACGTTTGGTGAATATTCTAAAATCTCTTTAGTGTATTGTGGTTCAATTTCTGTCATTTATTTTTGTCCAAACTGGTTATACTAATAGCAGATATTGTAAAATAGAGAACAAACAACACATTGGTTCAGTGATTAAGATATATGTTTTCAAAGCATGGTCCAAGGTTCAAGGCTTAGTGGCAACACATTTTGTTTTGCTAATAAAACAGGCGGGCTGTTACTGGGATCTGGGTTTGGGGCGGGTGGGAGGCGGGCTGTTCGTGGGCCTGAGTGGTGGGGTGTTGTTGAGTTTTTATGGTATTTTGATTTGGACTTCGAGTGTAGGTAGAATTTTAGATCTCGCCTGGGGTTTTATGGATAATGATTTGAGCTGAGGGGGGCTCAAGGAATTATTTCAAAATTTTGCTAACAAAATCTAAAGTATAATGATTTTATTAGTGTTTTTATTAGAGTGTAACGGGTTCACTATCGATGCTACCAATAAAATATCGTCAACTCGTTTTGTGAAAAAAAATTTGTGATTTTATTTTGCGCCGCTAGCATGCTCTTCAATTGTTTGTTTGATAGTTTTAGGATTGTAGATATGGTGGAGATAATAGTGGAGATGGTGGCCGGACCGCCACCTGTGGTGGTGGCCGGAATCTGTGAGGGAGAGAAAGAGAGAGAGAGAGAGAGAGTCGTGAAGAGAGAATAGGAAAGAGAGAGAAAGTAAAACTGTGTATTGATATTTCTGATGTTACTGATTACAATGAATGGCTGAGTTATATACTAACTCATCCACTTACACATTTAACCCACTTGCTAACAAACAATGTAACAAACTAACAACAATTCTAACAAACTAACTGACTTTTACATCTAAGTCCCTACACTTCCATTTATTACTATTTACTCCTTAATATCCCCCCTCAAATCGTACACGCAACATTCGTGAAGTGTCCGATTTGAAGAATACATTCATGAATCCAACAGAAATACAAACGGAAACTAACTGACTTTTACACTCAAGTCCATACACTTTCATTTATTACATTACAGTCCATGCCATGGTATCTATATCCGGGGCGGCTAGATAGATTGGGCCTGGTAGTGAGCCTGAGTGGTTAGGCGGGCTGTTCGTGGGCCTGAGTGGTGGGGTGTTGTTGAGTTTTTATGGTATTTTGATTTGGACTTCGAGTGTAGGTAGAATTTTAGATCTCGCCTGGGGTTTTATGGATAATGATTTGAGCTGGGGGGGCTCAAGGAATTATTTCAAAATTTTGCTTACAAAATCTAAAGTATAATGATTTTATTAGTATTTTTATTAGAGTGTAACGGGTTCAGTATCGATGCTACCAATAAAATATCGTCAACTCGTTTTGTGAAAAAAAAATTGTGATTTTATTTTGCGCCGCTAGCATGCTCTTCAATTGTTTGTTTGATAGTTTTAGGATTGTAGATATGGTGGAGATAATAGTGGAGATGGTGGCCGGACCGCCACCTGTGGTGGTGGCCGGAATCTGTGAGGGAGAGAAAGAGAGAGAGAGTCGTGAAGAGAGAATAGGAAAGAGAGAGAAAGTAAAACTGTGTATTGATATTTCTGATGTTACTGATTACAATGAATGGCTGAGTTATATACTAACTCATCCACTTACACATTTAACCCACTTGCTAACAAACAATGTAACAAACTAACAACAATTCTAACAAATTAACTGACTTTTACATCTAAGTCCCTACACTTCCATTTATTACTATTTACTCCTTAATATCCCCCCTCAAATCGTACACGCAACATTCGTGAAGTGTCCGATTTGAAGAATACATTCATGAATCAAACAGAAATACAAACGGAAACTAACTGACTTTTACACTCAAGTCCATACACTTTCATTTATTACATTACAGTCCATGCCATGGTATCTATATCCAGGGCGGGTAGATAGATTGGGCCTGGTAGTGAGCCTGAGTGGTTAGGCGGGCTGTTCGTGGGCCTGAGAGGTGGGGTGTTGTTGAGTTTTTATGGTATTTTGATTTGGACTTCGAGTGTAGGTAGAATTTTAGATCTCGCCTGGGGTTTTATGGATAATGATTTGAGCTGAGGGGGGCTCAAGGAATTATTTCAAAATTTTGCTTACAAAATCTAAAGTATAATGATTTTATTAGTGTTTTTATTAGAGTGTAACGGGTTCACTATCGATGCTACCAATAAAATATCGTCAACTCGTTTTGTGAAAAAAAAATTGTGATTTTATTTTGCGCCGCTAGCATGCTCTTCAATTGTTTGTTTGATAGTTTTAGGATTGTAGATATGGTGGAGATAATAGTGGAGATGGTGGCCGGACCGCCACCTGTGGTGGTGGCCGGAATCTGTGAGGGAGAGAAAGAGAGAGAGAGAGAGTCGTGAAGAGAGAATAGGAAAGAGAGAGAAAGTAAAACTGTGTATTGATATTTCTGATGTTACTGATTACAATGAATGGCTGAGTTATATACTAACTCATCCACTTACACATTTAACCCACTTGCTAACAAACAATGTAACAAACTAACAACAATTCTAACAAACTAACTGACTTTTACATCTAAGTCCCTACACTTCCATTTATTACTATTTACTCCTTAATATCCCCCCTCAAATCGTACACGCAACATTCGTGAAGTGTCCGATTTGAAGAATACATTCATGAATCTAACATAAATACAAACGGAAACTAACTGACTTTTACACTCAAGTCCATACACTTTCATTTATTACATTACAGTCCATGCCATGAATTGTTGAAGCACAAATCTGCCGCATTTGTTGTTGAGAAGCCCAAACAGGAGCACATCCCCGAAAAACTTTCTCCATTGTAGGCAATTTGAATGCGAAACACCACATTTGATGAACTCCCACACAATTTGTAATAGTTGTTGGAGGCAATTTACCTTCCAAAATCAATGAGAACCCGAGACATGTGTCACAAGTATTCCCAAAATCATTTCTACAATCGGATCTCGATCATAGAACAAAATCTATTTTTGAAATATTTTTGTAATAAGGAGAAACAAATTTGATCTCCATTTATTACTATTTACTCTTTAATATTGTTTTTCTTACGTTCTTTTGAACAACAATTTATAAACTGCAATTACTACCAATTAACGATATTCAATGTGCCTTCTAATTTGATCCTAACTAGGCGGAAATCAATTGGACCCTCGGTAATTGTAAAGAAAAAATTCTTGCCCTGAGAACTCTTTAACCACGCTCACAGTTCAATCCATTGTGTTTGTTTTGGTATTGGAAATGGGATATTATAAATGTTACTCCTTCTGTCTTGTAATAAATGTCGTTTTTTTTTTTTTTTTTTCATTAGCACAAAGGAAGTGACCATTGGCATTGAGCTGTAAATTGAGATAATAGTGCAAAACAGGTGGACTAATTAATTATTCAACTGAACTAAAAAAAATATACTCTTTCTATCTAAAAAAAAATCTTACACCATTTTAAAAATACACCAGAATTGAAGGAGTATATATATTCAAAAATATTTTGAGTGAGAAAGAAGTTATGAGAATGATAAGTTAAGTGAGATTTACAAGTGAGACTAAAATTTAAGTGTGTGATTACAACAAGTAAAGTTTGACTATTTTTAGAAAATAGACTTATCAATGAGACGTTCTAAAAAAAATTAGTGTAAAGTGTTTTGGGACGAATGAAATATTGAATTTTAGATGAATGAGAGGGTGCATAGAGACGGGCAAATAGAAAAGTAGTAGATCAAAGTTTAGTTTAATTATAGTACTCCATCTGTCCCTAAATGAGTGTCCATTTTCAAAAAATCTTTATCCCTAAATGAGTGTCTTTTTTTAACATAACTTTCTCCCTAAACGTTTTTATTTTCGAAATTTTTTTCACCGGTTTCTTTATACGTGCAAAACTAAAGGTTTGGAAAGAAGATTACAAGATTATATATGAATTGTTGTTACCAAATTGTTCAAAAAGTTGAGATTTTCAGTGTCCCTTAAAATGAAATTTGGACACTCATTTAAGGACAGAGGGAGTACCATTTTTGTCTCAAAATGCATGTTAATCAGAGCCGGCCTTGTAATATTTAGGGATGGCAACGGGCCGGATAAGGGGCGGGTTTGACCAAAACCGTACCCGCCCCTCAAGGAACTCCCCTTATACCAAACCCGCCCCGCCCCGCCAACTAGTAAACCTGTATCCGCCCCGCCACGTATGGTTCATAATCACAATTTTTTTTGGGCTTTAGCCCAGTCTTTAAAGAGTCCAACAGCCCAACAATATACAATTACAACACAATTACAACATTGTATCAAATTTAAGCCCAATCTAATAATTTCAACCATCCCATTCACACCCAAAGTATACAATTACAACACATTTATAATAATTTACTGCATATATTAGTATACGGGGCGGGGCCCCGCGGGTTGGGGTGTGCAACCAAACCCGCCCCGCAACCCGTCGGGTTTTGAAAAAAGACTACCAAACCTGCCCCGCTGTGGTGCGGACTGTCCCGGATACAGAGCGGGTTCGGATAGATTGCCATCCCTAGTAATATTGGTGGCCCTAGGCTAACTTTTAAATTGGGGCTCTTCTTTAAAAGATGCAATAAGGGTTTTTGTAAAAACTTCAAATTAAAGCACAACAATTCACAACGCCACATAATTTCTAAAAAAAAAAAAATAGTAAATCATTAATCAAAATATATAACTTTTCCCATGATTAGAGTGGGAAAATTATAACAAACAAATTGATTGAATTTTCATGATAAAAGAGGGAAAAAACAGTCATATCTTTCTCTCTCAAAATTCAATTCAGAAATCAAAGATTGTCATTGATTAAGTTGTGGGCCTTGTGGCGGCCGATGGTGGTGCTGTGATTGAACAAAGGATTTAGTTTTCATCCACTACCGTTTATCTCTTTCTCTCTCGTTTTCCTTGTTGCCGTAACAATTAGCAATCGTAAGTTTGTTTTTTAATTGTGTGTTGAATTCGACTTGAACATGGATTGTTATTTGTTATTGGCCTTTTTATGCATAGAATGGACAAATTTTGTTACCTTAAAATTAGCGCCCCCCCCCCCCCCCCCTTGTTTTTGTGTGTGTGGCCTTAAGCCCTTGCCTCACCTTTTTGGGGCAGGGCCGGCCCTGATGCCGGCCATGATGTTAAGTAATCTAATTTTGGGATGAGGTGAGCATAAAGCTGCAAAATTATTGATTTAACTTGACTAATTAGTTAATCTATAGATTCAATTCGCTCTATTGAATCTAGTTTTTTTTTTCTTTTTCTTCTTTAAAAAATTAATGTCTATGTAATTAAAGCTTGTTAATCATTCCATCCAAAAGTGACCTTCTTACTCTTTTTGTTGTCAGCGATGCAGTAGTATAATCGAATAATAATTTTATTGTTCTATGATTGTCCATGACTGTGAATGTTCTGATCTAATTTAGTTCAAAAAGATGAAATAAAGACTAATTACCCATGGGTGCAGCCACAAAATACTACTCCCTCCGTCCCAAAATGCAAGGTAGCCAGCACTTGTTCAGATAGAAAATGCAGGATGCAGTTTAGATTTCCCCTAAAATTTATGTCATTCAGTAATCTTATAACAAGATTACGCTTAGACATTGTATCGAGACATTCAAGTAAGATACTAACTAAACTATCAATATCAACTTCCATGAATTTGCAAGAACACGAATTCATATAAATGTTTAGATGACAAAAAATGAGTCAAAAAGGATGAAAAGACGATGCACAAAGGGAGTACGTGTTTGCTATAGAGATTTTATTTACCTTTTATTTTTTTTAATTTTTTTATTTTTGGGAAGGGGGGGGGGGTGAATAGGATTTTTCTTTGTATTTTTTGATTCTCAAGTCTAATATATTACTACCTCTGTCACAGTTTAAGGTTCTTAGTTTTTTAGAGGTTTGTTTGAAAGAACTTTGAGCAATTAATGAAAATTTAAAACTTGTTATTGGTACACCATTATAAATATTACTCCCTCCGTTTCATAATACATGACGTTTTAGAAGCAATTTTTTGTTCCAAAATATTTGACGTTTTACTATTACCAAGAAAGAATTACTCTTGTTTACCTATTATACCCTTATTCATTAATTGTGAACTATTTCTTGTATAAGCATTTAAATGCCTAGGTAATTGGAAACTTTTAGGGGCACATAAGTCTTTTTAATATGTATTAATTGAATTTCTTAATATGTGTGAAGAAGTTTAAAACGACATGTATTATAAAACGGAGGGAGTATCAAAAACAGCTTTTAGATTTTCATTACGATTATAGGAGTAACCAATAATTATTGCTCAAAATGCTTTCAGACAAACATAAAAAAAAAAAAAACTAAGAACCTTAAACTGGGACGGAGGGAGTATGAATTTTCGTATTCACATTGTATTTCATGAAGTCAACTAAAATGAATACAGTCAGTTGATTAATTGGAAAAAATGGAAGGTACTTATCCTTAAAAAAAACTTTCAACAGCTAACAAAAGGTCGTTACTATATTAAGGTAAGAAGGAAAAAACAGAAGGTGACTGGATGGGGGAGGGAGATGTTTTATTCAAATCAAGAAAAAAAAAAAAAAAAGTGATGTCGAACGTAGTATTCAGGGAACAATCTTAGAACCAGATAACCTTCCTAGAATCTTTTCAACATGCTCAAGAAATGCAGTAATGAATAGCTTGAATGTTTTCAAGCACCAGGTCAAAGCGAAATCAAAACTGTTATGCGGTTGATACTAGAGAGAAGCAGTTAATGCTGAAACTAAGCGTAAATTGCAATTTCTCAGTAGATTAAAATATTTTTTTCTGTATAGAACAAAAAAAAAAAAAAATGAAAGACAAAAGGCAAAGTTAATAACCTTAAACATAAGTTGCTGATCGTACATTCTGCCAAATTAAGATGCACATGCTAATCAGAACTCTTCCATTCTAAAGCCAAAGTTACCACCTCATTCGTCCACAACCCTGTTTCGAACCCACTCATATTAAGAGGCTTCTTCTCATTGTCTATCACATAATAGAGTTTCGCATCCTCAATGTAATATAGCCAGCACTTGTTCTTATCGAAATTGCAGCAGTTCAGATTTCCCCTATAACTTATGTCATTCAATAATCTCATAACAAGTTTACGCTTAGACATTGTATCGTGAGGGTCAAATAAGACAATCTTTGGATGACATATGCTGAAGAAGGAAAGCAAAAGTTGCATATCTTTGTACCCCTTAAACCTTAAAGTCTCAACTCGGGAAGCAAGTGGATTTGCTCTTAACACCTTAAAATCAAAGGCCAAAGGCAGATTAAAATCCGAGATAAACTTAACATTTGATTTTGCAATCTTTGAGAGGAATTCCCTCAACCCAAGGAACCATGATTCATCAACTTCTACATCATTGTAGGCAATAGTAACTTTAACCGCCCCCTTTGTTATTGGGCTTGTAATTGTGACAGGAAAAGCAAGAGGCTGAAATCGACAACTTATGAACTTGAGCTTTTGCAGATTAGGAGCACCAATTAAGACTAGTTGTATGAGGCTACAATTAAGGTTAACGCGCTTAAGGGCAGCACCTGACAAGGTGATGGGCTTAACTGGTTTACGACTAATACGACCAATTATGTTCAAATCCTCAAGCTGGGGGCTCCTGGACAAAATGGTTTGCAACTTCTCATCATTAATTTTAGTACCGATCAGAGATAACCTCTTAAGACTTCCACATTCACTCCCAACATTATATGTGCTAGAAAAATCAATAAATCTGCAGTATTTAAGCACCAACTCCTCAATCAAAGGGCAAGAAGACATTATGTTCTGAAACGCGATTTCACTTATTTTCATCCAACAGAGTTCAAACTTCTTAAGATTAAGACACTTATTAATATGATCTGTATTGCAAGAAACCGGAAAAAATGTGTTGTTTAACCTCAATACCTGCAATGACTTTGCCCGGAAAATTTCTTGAAACGTGGAGGCTGTCCAATTGCAGGCAGTGATATCAAGCTCAATGACATTGGTTTGGCGCGCCATTTTTAACCATCTTTCTTGAATGGTTTTGACATAAAGTTGTAATCTGAAAATGTGTATTTTTCGATCAACATAGCTTTTCAGCGTGCGGTCGATAACATCACTGGGATTATCAGGGTAACCTTTTTTGCCTTTGTTCGAAGATATATGGGGCAAATTGAAGAAAAGAAAAGGGCGGGTAGACCAAGCTCTTAGCCATGATTTGGATAGGAGGATTGTTTGAGCTGCTTCGTGGGGTTTAAGGAAAGACTGAATATGTTGGATAATAACATCCGGCAAATCGGCGGTGCTCCGACCATTCTCCATGGAATTAGGGTTTGCTTCTCTCTCCATCTCCCTTTCTCGGATTACGATTATAAATAAAACGGGCTACAGTCCGATTGAATTTAGGATTCCTATAATTTCATCTTCTCCGAGAATCAATGTATCTTCTTCGGGTGATCATATGTAGTTATTCTTGTGTATCTTTGATTATCTTGGTAGTTGTCTTCCAATAGGAAACTGGATCTGGAACTTCTATTTGATACAAAATCGGTTTCTATCTACGGCATAGTCAGGATTTAATTTCAACTTTTTTCTGCTAGCTGTTTTAAGGAAAAAAAAATGAGTTTATTGCCAAATTGCCCTGCGTACGGTTTGGGGATAGTCAATGTCCCGTGCGTAGTTTGGAAACATGAAATGTCACATGCGTACTTTTGATTTGGATTCAATTTGACCCCATTTTTTAACACCGGTTATAAAATTAACAGACCAAGCCATGAAAGTTAAAAATTTAACAAATCAGTTGATTTTTCTTCTAAGGGCTTCTGGTTGTAAAATAGTAAACTATAAAGTCCCCCTCCCCAATCCCACACACAAGTTCTAATTACAATTAGGTCCATCCATTTTTCAATATTTCCCCATCTCAATTTGCAGCAATGTCGTCTCATGGCTGGACATACCCAGATCTGATTCCCCTTTCTTTCCTTTTTTTTTTTTTTTTTTTTCAATTTCAATCTTTGATTTAAGGATAAATCAATATTGAAATCAACACAATGCTAGGGCTCGCATCTCCCTCACTTCCCAAATCCTTATCTCAATTCTGCCATGGCTAGATATAACCAGATCGTTCCTCTCTTCCAACGCCGGAGCCAATCTCCGGCGTACCTCTTTCGATGAACGCCACCGCCGCTCGGTCGCCCTCCGATTCCGTCAGTCAGTTCCTTCAATTCCCCCGGCAACGTCACTGTCCGTTCACATAATTCCGCCGGTGGTCTCGAACTCTCGCTTCCGCTCATTTTCTGGTTCCATGATGTTCTAAAAAAAGGGCTTGAATCTCTCCCAGCTGCTTTCAATTTCGCCAGATTTTATTTTATTTTTCCAAATTTCAGTCTTTGATTTAGAGATAAATCAAACACTCCAGAGTGAGAGAGGGAGTGGGCCGGAAGAGAGGAAGGTTGTCGACGGTGGTTTACTGAGATTCACCGGTTTGGTGTGTTCGCCGGTGAGGGGTGACCGGGGATGGTAGAGAGAGAAAGTTAAACTGGAGAGAGAGAGAGGGAAGGTGGGTTGCGATGGCAGGAAAGGGAGGGCTAAGAAATACAACTCCCTCTATCCCAAAATAATAGTCCCCCTATTTTTATGGGTTTTGCGAAGAAACTTTGAGTAATAATTAAGGCTACTTTTAATTATTCTAATGAAATTTTTGAAATTGTTCTTGATACACCATTATAAATACTATTAATATCAATTTTTAGATTCACATCGACATAATTATAAGTAGAATTTATAACTGTTCAAAGTTCCCTCGTAGTAACAATGAAAAAAGGTGGACTATCTTTCTGGCTGGGACGGAGGGAGTACTATTTTAAGTTTCAATAAATTAATGTTTCAAAAAAAAAAAATCACAATCATTTTACTTATGGAATTTCCAATAACCCTCTTAAAAGAAAAATTAACTTCAAATTAATTGATCTGTTAAATTTTTAACTTTCATGGCTTGGTCTGTTAATTTTATAACGGGTGTTAAAAAATGGGGTCAAATTGAATCCAAATCAAAAGTACGCATGTGACATTTCATGTTTCCAAATTACGCATGGGACATTGACTATCCCCAAATTGTACGCAGGGCAATTTGGCAATAAACTCAAAAAAAAATCTGCTTAAAATACGGAGTTAGTCTTAAGAAAAACTTGTTTTACACTAGGAGATGTGTAAAATTTGTTTTACACTAATAGATTTTGTTTTACATCAAACTAGCGAGTAACCCGTCGAAATTCGACGGGAATAATAAGGCTAATCAATTAAGGAAAACTGATGCAAGACATTTTAGGTAAGTAATAACAACTATTTTAAAGATTAATCATTAGTGACAAAAATAACCAAAAAAAAAGAAGTTAAGATATTCATAAAATAACACGTCAATCCTGAATCAAATTTAACTAAAAACGCAAATTATTGATCCTTTTAAAACACTTTAAGGAATTTGAGTATCAATGTAAACTGAAATGCCGAAACAAAATTAGGAAAATACTCCTAGTGATCCGTTCCAAAATGATAGTTCCATTTCCCATATTTGATTGTCCCCAAAAGTTACTCTCATTTCAAAAAGAGCACCACTCCCTACACAATTTGTTGGGTCAAAAAGATGTAGTCATCTTCGTACCACTCCCTGCACATTTTGCTGGGTCAAAAAGAGTAAACCTATATACTCCATTAATTTTTTACTTCTTTCATCCTAAATTGATAGTCTCATTTCTCCTTTTTGCTTAGTTAGTCCATTTCCAACATTAAGGTTTAAAAATTACTTAATTTTCAAAACTTACAATGTAAATTTAAAATATTTGAAAAGTGAACCAGGACTATTAAGTTGGGACTGAGGGAGTAATATTTTTTCTACTTGCACAACAAACATTCCACAGTTGAAATAACAGCAGATGCACAAAGGCAGTGGGTTTATCGCAGCACGATTGCCTATCATAGAATCAAAGAAGTAAGTATATGTAATTTCTACCAGTGCCATTTGTGATTAATAACATAAACGACAACCACTTGTCTCATGAACAACTGACCTCAAGAGGTTCTTCCTTTTATGGCTGTTATGTACGAAACTTATTGTCATTGTTGTGCAAAGAATAGTACAACGACTTGTTTATGTTCAAGTCAAGTTAAATTATACTCCCTTTGTCCCGACATAAATATCTTCTCAGTACGTAATTTTTTTTGAGCAATAAAACTCTTTATCCCCTATTATGTGGCATTGGGAAACTTCTTATTGCTAAAAGTTCCTTCGCACTAACGTACAAAAAAATAACATTTATTATGGGACAGAGGGAGTAGAGTGTGATAATGGGCTTTAGCTCAAACGTAACATAGAGGCCAAGGATTCAACCACTGCTCATATACATGATCCGGTGATAAGAAATGGATACTTGGGGACTCAAATGCAATCTAAAGAACTCATGCACATAGGCTTAGCCAAGCTGCCTCCAGGAGGATCAGATCAATATAAGAAACTTAGATGATAGACACAATCACATTGCATTGCAACTTGACTTCTGTACTCATTAACTAAACAGTAAGTGAGTAAAAACATAATATATCTCATCAAATGCTACATATTCATTCAACAGAATTAAATGCTGACCACAATTTTGGTCATTGAGAATCAGAGATGAACAAAATAACTTAAACTAAATTAATACACAGAAAAGAAAAAATAAATAAAGAGGATAATCTCACCATTAATGCTTTGATTTATTCCTATGATATAGATTCATAAACTATATGGCAAACTGAATGATAGGTACTTAAAAAGAATCTAGGAAGACCTTTAGATAAACATGAGAAGGCTTCTTATGGAAGTAATTTCTCCAACTCTGCCTCGTAGTTTAACTCACAATTGTTTAGTTGTGCTGCTTTCTAAAGCATCCAACATATTGTACACAGTCAAGGCCAATTCAAAGCTAAATCCATGTTAAAAATGACGGAACCCAACATTAATAGAAGTAAAAATAATGTATTTTGATATAAAAATTATTAATAAATATAATTTTTGTGATTTTATTCTCACTAACTATTCAGGTTATTTCCTCGACTAACTCGTATAATTGTTAATTTTATTATGGGTTTGTGTTTTCTCTCCTTCATCGAGAGCCTCTGTATTCTCTCCTTAGTTAAGAGCCTTTATATTCTCTCCATTATTTTGAGAGCCTTGTGATGTTTGTTTCGTCTTGTTACAACATTTGGGATGCTTGGTTGGTCAATTATTGTCAACCTAAATGTTTTAATGTGTTATGTTCTCAAAGTTAAATCCTATCCGTGTGGGGATTTCGTGAATGCCGAAGTTTGGCAGTGTCCAAGATCTACTTAGAGAAGCATTTGGGCGTTCCAATTGATTGTTCGTGAGGGCGTTCCATAAAGATTTGACTTCGGTGATATCATTAACAAAAGCGTGATACGGGTGATAATTGAAATTTGTTTTTCAGTTGTTTTATTGATAATTGTATGTCTCTACATAACAATCTTCATATTTTGGATGAGACTTCATCTGTTGTGGATATCCATCTTCTTCATCTTTATTAATAAGAAGATATGTTGATTGCTTTTAAACAAAAGTGATTTATTTGAATGATGTACTTAGGTTAAGCATATTTTTCTGACCCATAATAACATATTATTTTTCTTGGATTTACCGCTACTTACAAGTTACAACCAAAACTAAATACTAATATTCCTTGTTTTGTACCTGCAATCAGCACATACAAACCTAATGAAAACTTTACAAATATAATCGAGTAAAAAATAAAAATAAGATGATTTTTAAAATCCAAACAAAGGGTTATAGTTAGTAAAGAATTTGCCGGACTTTGATCATTTCCATTATAATACTTTGTCTCAATAACTTTCTCTAAATTTTCTCTATATTTCTTATTTGTACATGCATTTTTTTTTTTAAATAGTGCTATTTTATGATGTGATCATATAGTGAAATCAATTTCTAATTTTTTGAATGTGTGTGTCATGTGTATCTAACTACAATGCATGCCCTTAATTTGTAATGTAGTTACATGAATGATGTCTAATCATATTGCCATACTATGAGCATTTAATATAGGATGGGCAGGGATGATCATATGCTGATTCATATGCGTTCGAAATATTGAATTTCAAAACTGTAAAATTTAGTTTGTATGATCCTGAGCAACTTATGCTTATGAAATTAATGAGAACTGTGTCATCCGTTTTTCTCGTGAGATCATTTTTCACGTGTTACTGATCTCACGGATCATTCTTCTTATGCAATCAAATCACAGTGTGATGATGACTTATGCAATTGATGTAGCTTGAAGCTCCATCTCCAATCAATCTTCGATTCCTCTTGTAGCCATGGATAACTTCGTGAAACTGCTAACATGCATCGTAAAAAAATAAGAATAAAAACTACAAAGGAAACTAAAAATAAAAATGATAAAGCAAACTAAAAATAAAACAAAAAAAAATGTTGGAGATAGATACTTATAGCAATCTTATTGGGACTTAAAAAAAAAAAGCTCCGTACCAGTTATATGATCATCTTTAAGAAGCATCAATTTTATATTTTAGTTTCATTTAAATCAAACTGTAATGTGTCCAAAATAAAAAATAAAAAGTAAAAGGCTAAATATAAATATAAAAATAAAACAGTGTCCAAAAAAAAAATCATAAGTAAATAAAATTGTAAAAAGCTAAATGTAGATACAAAAATAAAACAACTATCTTAGCTTTTTCAAAAAGACAATAACAAAATTAAGTTCTTATTTAAGTCAAGCTCTAAAATGGTCGAACTGTTTTTGACTTACATTGAAGCAAACCTATAAAACTTTTAAAAAAATATAAACAGTTATATAATAAGTGAAAATAAAATCATAAAATCAAATCACAATAATAAAACAAATACAATATACGTTTGTCCCAGTGTTAAAAAAAACAAGAAGTGTTTTTGTAAGAATTACTCAAGAACCACATAAAAATTAAGCTGAAAATCAGTATACTTAACTGATATGTGAATTAAGGCCAATAGAGTAAAAATGATGTTATAAAAAATCATGAAAACAAAGCAAAAAGTTAAGTAATTTTGAATTATCTTTCTTGGCTATGGTACGTACACATTCATTGGACATACTGATTGATCCGTTTCTTCCCTAGGGTAACAATTTAGATAGTATTTTTAGCAATGAGACTCTTCAAAGATATTCTTAATTAAAAAACCGATGCTATGATTTCTGTAGAATAATTTTAGTAACATAAAAAAATGAATACTCTCTCCTTCCCATAACAATGGGCACAGTTTGATTTTTTTTGTCAATTGAGTCAATCTTTGACCATAATTTTATGAATATCTAAATATCTCTATGAAATTCTAAAATTTTTTATTGTTTCACTATTAGAAATACTATCATTAACAATTTTTAGAATTGTCTAGAGATATCTAGATATTCATAAAATTATGGTCAAAGATTGACGTAATTGACCAAAAAAGTCAAAGTGTGCCCATTGTAATGGGACGGAGGGAGTATATATGATGAATTATTTAAAAAGATACATTGCTTAGGAGAGTACTAATATAAATACTCATATTATTATTTCCATAACTTGACTATGAAAAAAAGAGAGAATAAGATGCATATCAAGTTAATATTTTGGTAGTGATTTAAAATGAGATGAAGGAGTATTAACATTCCAGAAACAACATATACATATGATCTGAAAGAGGATTAAATGTACTTAAATATCATTGATGATCATTAGTTAAAATACTGGTAGTTAGCATAAACATTGTAGGATTGAAACAGCTATGAAGGTCCAATCACAATCAGAGCAAGGTAATGAGAAAATTGTTGGTAAAAAGATGGTTTATTCTACTACTTACACTTCATAATAAATGATTATTTTCGTTTTTAAATAATCTTGATCAAGAGTAATTTTGAAAGATAAATTTAGTCATTCATTTTGGGACGGAGAATACAATTGATTTACCTTGGCGTGAAAAATGACATTTTCATCATAGATTAAGCAATGGTTACATATTGTAGTTGGAAGGTAAATCACTAATGTGAAATTTATGAGCTGATGGTGGGTATAATATTTGTGATTGAAATTATCAATATGGGGGAATTAAATCCCCAAGTTTTCATGTAATTATGTTATTTATGATCGATATAATCATCTAATTATAGTTCAAGTTTAAACTTTAGATACGCTTTTTTACTTTTTAGTAAGTTCTTTGAAGAGTAAGAATTTTAGTAGATTTAAAGTTGTGATAAGATTTTATTTGATATTTAAATAACATATGTTATCAAATTATATCTAATTATAAATTTTTAATTATTTTCAAATGGGTAAGGATTCAAACTATGAATATTATCAAATCAGAGCTAATTATGAATCTTACATAGTTATCAAATGAGTTATCATTAAAATTTTAAATTTTCATATCAAAATAATCGATCATAATTCCTAAATATGGATTATTTTTATTTTATTTTTTGAAAGAAAATACGGATCATTTAAGTTACTTTAAATTCCAATTCTGCTAACCCAAAAAATTTGGAATAGTAGTTTAAACTAATTGATTCGACCAATTCAAAAATATCATGAGCGTGTTGGAACTTTTGTGGACTATACATTGTACATAAATAATAATAAAGTATTTAAGCACGCAGACGTGTGTGCACTACTGAATTAATCACATGAGTCATATTATTATACAGTTAATTGGGCCTAATAAAGTGATCTAATAATGTTAGGGGGCCTTAAGTAATCTTTTATAAGTATGGGGTTTATTTTATAAATGTGTAGAGACCAGATTGTATTTATAAATAGATGAGGGGCCTATTTGTAAATACTATTAATGGATGCATCCTTTCATTCTAACGGATGTGACTATTCCTAACGGATGCATCATAACTATAAATAGAGGTCGGGTCCCCGGTTGAACATATCACTATCCAACTCTTATATCCCTTCAATAGAGAGACAAATAACGGAGTATATGGATCAACTGGAAGAACGATCTCGGGCTTATTCTAGGCTTCCGCTCAATCCTTAACGGATTAATCAAGTCTTCAGTAAAAATTCATCGTTAATAACAAATTAAGGTACGCTTCCGCTTTTGTTTTATTTGGTATACTCATTGAATTGGATTGGATTGGTTATAAGGAAATCTCCCAACAAGTGGTATCAGAGCATGTCCAATTTCAATTCTTTGAATAATCTGATTATTTTCATATTGGTTATGAAATTAATAATGTTTTTGGATGGTCATGAGTTATGCATTGAAATATAAATTTTTATTATCGTCATTCGGTCCTGATCGGTTTAGTAAGAAGATGATTGTTCTTGTCTGCTTGTAATTACTGTTGTGTAATAGCAAAGGTACTTCCATTCATGAAAAGTCACTTTGTGAAAAGGCACTTGCTTCCATTTATGCAAAGGCATGATTTTCGGTTTTTGGGCAGTGTCGTAGAACTATTATTGTATGATTTCTATACTGATTGCCTTTATCATTTTCGGTTTTTTAAAAATTGCCTTTATCAAATTAAGTCAATGTTCGGTCTTTCAATCTACGCCTCTTGCAGCTGGTAATTGTCGACAAATTGCAGACCATATACGTACATTTGCATTGAGTTTTGAAGTATATTTTGGTTGTGGCTGGTATTCGGAACAAGTCTGATGAAAATTATTATTATTACTTTATTTTTCTGGCGTCCGCTCGTGAATCGGTGCATTAAAATTCAATCTTATTCCTGTGTTTATTCGAGAGTTAATTCCATGCGTTATGTCTGTTCATATTAGTCACAGTATGAGTATCGGTAGTGAATTAACATAATTTGGTTTTCTCAATTTTTTTTTTTTTTTGGTTAACTCAGTTTGTTGATGTTGTGTAAAATTCAACCAATTTGAGAACATGACTTACTATGGTAGGTCCCTTTTAGGTTTTAATGGAACCTCCTTTTTGTTTATTGTGATACTATGCAATCTGTATGATATAATGGACCAAAGAGCTCTAGCTCAAGCGGTATCCGGTGCTAGCTTCCCATGCGGAGGTCCTGAGTTCGAATCCCATTAGGGATATTTGTGTTAGCCTATTTATGGTCATAAGTGTAGCCTTCATGGCCATTTGATGTAGCCTAAGGGCAATTTATCTATCATTAATAAAAAAAACTATTTAAAAAAAAAGTATGATATAATGGGAATGGAATGATTATGTAATTTCATTATCAAGATGTGACGGAATTTATTTTGTTATGAAATTATCAAAATAAATTTAGAATACTATTATGGTTGTAATAATATAAAAATATGTATTATCCGGTATTGAAAATACAGTTTTTGTCATGTTCGCATTTATGGTTCTAGTCTCTCTTTTGAGGAAATCATGTATTTCAAGTTATTTAGTCTATATAGCATGTCACCAAAGTGACCTCTCCTATTTAGATTTTTTAGTTTTGAATATACATTGGGTTGTTAATATTTTGTAAGTAATAATCGGCTCAAAGGAAGGTTATTATTTGGCAAAATATTAACGCTGTACACTATGATAATATGTGTTTGTTTTATCATGCGGGTAATAATTGGCCCAAAGGAAGGTTATTATTCGGCAGAAAGTTAAACACATTATGGTGATAAAATGTGTGTTTATTTTTTCATGTAAGTAACGATCGCCCAAAGGAAGGCTGTTATTTGACATAAATTTAAACATATTTATATTGATAAATATGTTACACTTGGTGGGTATCCATGTGGGTATTGAGTCGATCCAAAGAAAGGCTCAATATTTGACAGGATTTATTGTCAATATTTTTATCACTGAACTTGTTGTGGTAAACATGTGACAGTTATTAAGTATCCATGTGAGTATGTAGTCGGTCCAAAGAACGGCTCTGTACTTGACCGGATTTTATTGTCAATGATTGACCACTTAAAATAGAAATTCATTTGCACGTTAATATATGTCCAAAGACTATAATTAATGGTGTATCGATTTTCTTACAATAAGATTTTTAAAATTCGAACATGTTTTATTTGCTTATGGCTATATGTGAGATTATTTGGGGTACATATTGTTCTATACGCTCTCTAGTTTATCTGGTAATGTTGGCTCGATCATCATATTGAGTGGGAGAAATATTAAGGTCTGGAAAGACAACATGATGATCGTTCTTGGATGCAGAGAACAAATGATTATATACTCACATATATGAAGTCGGATATTAAGTTTGAGATCATTAAGTTTTGGATCCCGACTTTGGTGGATGCAATGGTGCATTTGATAAGAAAATACGACTTTGAAATATTGTCACTAGGCTGCCTATGATTTATGGCATTGTGATACTATAAAAGTTGTTTTGTGACGACATTTTGATAGTCTTTAAATAAAGTAATTCAGAGTGGACAAACTTGTATTGAGCATATTAGGATAAACTCCATGATTGTGGATGCACATTTTAAGTTAGCACCAAAGGTTTTCAAGGAAACTGATTGTATGGTTTTTTACAATCAAGTATGCCTTGGTTCAGTGGGAGTTTGCTCATACTTTTATGGTTCATTGTCACGACATCATTCAGTTTTGGTTATAAAGGTTTTCGGTTATTTAGTTATTCATCACTCTGAATATTTGGTTGATCTCATAAGGTTGCACTTGTTGGAATAGACATGTGAAGATCACATTACATGTAATTTTCATGCTACACATCCATACTTGATCCATGTCATTTAGTTGATTAATACATGTGACCACTGATGGGTTTAGTTACGATTAATGTGACGACTGCCCCTTTGATCCTTATGTTAATTTTACTAGTGGACGGGATTGGTTTAAGATGACACACTACGGAGAAGCATATGCGACTAATGTTTATGATATGATATGCGATTACTTGAGATATTATATTTATGTACAAGTATTAGTCTAAGTGGGAGATTGTTGGAACTTTTGTGGACTATACATTGTACATAAATAATAATAAAGTATTTAAGCACGCAGACGTGTGTGCACTACTGGATTAATCACATGAGTCATATTATTATACAGTTAATTGGGCCTAATAAAGTGATCTAATAATGTTAGGGGGCCTTAAGTCATCTTTTATAAGTATGGGGTTTATTTTATAAATGTGTAGAGACCAGATTGTATTTATAAATAGATGAGGGGCCTATTTGTAAATACTATTAATGGATGCATCCTTTCATCCTAACGGATGTGACTATTCCTAACGGATGCATCATAACTATAAATAGAGGTCGGGTCCTCAGTTGAACATATCACTATCCAACTCTCATATCCCTTCAATAGAGAGACAAATAACGGAGTATATGGATCAACTGGAAGAACGATCTCGGGCTTATTCTAGGCTTCTGCTCAATCCTTAACGGATTAATCAAGTCTTCAGTAAAAATTCATCGTTAATAACAAATTAAGGTACGCTTCCGCTTTTGTTTTTGTTAAGATTCATTGTTAGTACACCCACCTGATTTGATTGACCCATTCCACGTGTTTTTTTATGGACTTTAGGTTTACTTGTAATGAAGTTTTACTTCAATTTTTAGACAAGTCCATTTCTAGATGTTTAGTAGTTAGGCTGAGTTATGATCGGTTTATTCATAGCGGTTTAGTGTCCCTCAAGCCGCCATCTTCAACCGCCAGCATGGTGCCTTAAGTCCTTCATCAAACCGCAGTTTATGTCTTTGATGAAACCGCATTTCAAGTTCATTCATGAAACCGCACATGCATTTGGTGGAACCGCCGACCAAGATATTGAAGAAGTTATTGCTATCATTTACTCCTTGAAGACAAACATTCGCTTTTCAACCGTAAATGAATGACTGGTGACTTGTCCTTAAACTTCAAGTCATGGTTCAGTTATTCTTGGAATGTCGGTTTGACTCGCTTTTTGAAAAGTTACCGTTGTACTTTTCCAACAACTAAAAGGACAATGTCAGGTAGTGATCCAACAACTTCCTGCCACAAAGCAAAAGCAAAGGACGACAGTGACAGGTCAACCAATGCGATTGTGACAACGCATAAAACCGCCATACAATGACTCACCTCATTGTCCAACGGTCACTAATGCCTTCACTATAAATAGCCTTCATTTTTCAACATTGAAGGTTGCTGAGCTTCAAAGAGAATATCCCAAGTATTCAAGTTTGCTTTGAAGATTGAAAACCCAGATACTCATATCTTCATCATCTCCTTAGCAAACCCAGAGTTCTTCATTAAAGCTTCAAGCCTTCAAATCATCACAACTCAGCCTTGCACAGAAAGTAATCACTTGCTCACCATCACTTAGATATTTTGAGCTCTTGATTTCTTTCCACACTACACACCCGGAGTATATTTTCTTATAGATTATATACCTCGAAAACACAGGTTGTTATAATAGCATTGTTAGGTTAGATTGTTTATTTAGAGTTTGGATTCATTTGTAATCTTGTAAAAACTCCTCTAAATCAATACAAGTCTAGTAGCTATTAGAAAATCCTAGGCTAACCACCTAGGTAGAGGACGTAGTTCTTTCAAGAACGAACCTCTTCAAATTGTGTGTCCTTGATCCTTATTTTCTGTCTTGTCATTTACATTTATGTTTATGAGCTTTATTTACTTTCATGTGAAATGACTTGATAAATGATTTGCATACTTTTGTGATACTTCAGTTGTGCCTTGTCAGTTGCATCATTCTTTTTTCAACCACTTAAACCGCCCAACTCTTTATAGTTCAGTTTGGACAAAACCGCAAAACTCCGCTGTGCATTTTATCTGAGCGGTTCTAGTGCTTTAAACCGCAATAGACCAAACTGATAAGTACTTGGTTGATTTTCAAGGGTATTTCGAAAAAGATTTTAAAACGCTATTCACCCCCCCTCTAGCGGTTCTATACCCTTGTTGCCCTTTGGGACCAACAGTTTTATTTGGTATACTCATTGAATTGGATTGGATTGGATATAAGGAAATCTCCCAACAGAGCAGGAATATAACTTTAATTTCTTATTTTCTTCAAAAAAAAAACTTTACTTTTTTTAAAAATATCATGAGCATGAAAAAAGATATCATCACTGATTAAATATAAAATACCACAATCATGAATAACTTTAAATTCATGCAAAAAAGAGGAATGTAAATGGCTTTCAAATGGAAGAAGTTTAAAAGAGAAATGTATATGGGTGTCAGAAAAAAACGCAATAACTTTATTGATAATGAAGGATTATTTGCAAAAGTTAAATCTACATAAACATTTCACTTGATGATTTTACAGAAAAAAAATTTATTTCCATATGATTTTCTTACCATTTAAAGAATATCAGCTAGACCAAATTTTAAATATGGAAATTACAAAATTAAGGGTAAAATTGCAAAACATTTCAATTTTGTAAGAGGGGATCCTTATTAATACCATAATTATAATCATGGCAATGGTTTATGGAATGGTTTGAGGAAATATTTGTAATTAAGATAACTACTTAAGATGACAGATTTATTTTTAGAATAAATTTTAAAACGTTTCAAAATTTAAATTCTGGTCTATAGTTTGCTTTCACCCCAAAATTTGCATAAAGGTTCTTTATGTTTACTACTTCCCCAGTCGTCTACACGGTGGGTCCTATCTTATGCAAGATGTTTCACTCACAATGAGTCTTATGTTTAAAAAAAGAAAAAAAAAACTTAGTTAATTTTTAAGTTTCCAACATTACCCTTATGATATCAAACTGAGATTCAGGAAAAATATATTTATGTCTTAAATTAAGGGTGCTTATGGAAAAATATTTCAGTACTAAGATGTGTGACCTTCAATTGCGACCACTGGATGGAGGGGTATTTGTTGCTTAACTTTCATCAAAAGACAATACCTAAAAATCCGAAGTTTACTCTTCTTAAATCAAGGAAAAAGTTGACTTTGTTTTTGAATTTGAAAACTAATAAACGGATTACTTAATTTTAATAGGAGTTTAATAGGCATTTTTTGTTATTTGATTTTAGAATTAGTTCCTTAATATTCAAATTCAAATCCATGGAAACATGAGTAAACTTAACATTTTTTGTAAATATTTAATGTTAATAATTGAAATCAATTTAAATTTGTATTTCAAAATTGTGCTGACCAATCGAATGGCGACACATGGCTTTATGACGTGGCGCGCTGTGAGGCCTGGAAATGTTTCTGCTTTTATATATTATATAGATGATGAAAACATGGTTTACCCTAAAACAAACGTAAAACAAGTTTTTCTCGAGATTTTCACTAAAATAAATAATGGGGATATTAAAATTTTAAGAAAAAAATTCCTCCATCCTATAATGTCAATTTTCTTTTTTAACCGTCACAAAGTTAATGTTAAGTTTTTTTTTTTTTGAAACCAGAGAATCAATTGCATTCATACACAAAAAATAAATGACTCTCTACAAATGATTGAAGGCTCATTCGATAATTGAAGATCATTGTACAACCATGTATGAACAACAAATGAATTTATTTCATACCCAATCTTATCTAAACCTAGCCTTAGAATCCATGAAAAAGAAGCATAAGATTCAAACGCCTCACCCTCATTTACATGAAGACTACCTTGGATTAAACAAAATCGTGTAGAAACAAATACCCTATAGTCATCTCGAACAAAATCTTGGGACGCGTAGATACTCCTCCAAGTAAAACTTGGACACTGCCCGATTCGGGCATTCAAAACATTCCCACCGAACAAATCTTGCTTTTGGCACATGACTCAGAGCATCTAGATCGGCAACGAATCGCCAACCAAACATCCCGAGCGTTGCCAAGTTGAACAACAAAGTTAAATTTGTCAAAGCATAATCCAATAAAATCATAATCAATACAAGGCTCTCAACATAAGGAGAGGAAACAAGACTCTCAACATAAGGAGAGGATACAAAGGCTCTCAACATTAGCAGAGAATACAAGAGTAGGTATAAAGCCCTAAAAAATAATATTTGAAAATCACAAATAAAATACAATTTATTATTGAAAACAGGAAATTTCTCAAAATTTAAAATTAATCATTGGTGATAATCAATAATTAATGTTTAAATTTAGAGATTGAAAGTAATAAACTAAATTGGAGATCAAGACAATGCAAAAGTTGGTGGAGAGAGTTTGTTTTTAATATACATTTTCAGTACATACCTTTTTTTTTTCAGTACAAACCATTTAAGGAGAAACTAGTTTCTCTCAAAATATACTCTATTTTGTAAGAAAATATTACAATGAATAGTGACAAAAGTAATATGAAACATTTTCTCGAGAAATTCTTTTCAGAGAAAAAACGGCTTCTTACTGCTTAGATTTTCATAAATAAACGTGAATAAATCTATAAAGTTTATTTAGTTGATAAAGAAAATCGCAAAAATAGTCAACACTCGAGGGACCGCTTCGTTTTTTGTAGGGTCTGGTTCCCAAAAATAAAAAAACAAGATTTGTGGAGGTTTGATAACTAATGTAATTTTCATTATTTCTAAATTTAGTTTCAATAAGATTGAAAAAGAATAATAGAATCATTGCTCGCCGAAAAATTACTTACTTCCGACAAATTGGTTGAAAATGATAATATTTATTGGCAAATCAGGTGCTTGATATCTTTTTCTCTTCCTTTTTCGATTTGGTCCAGTTACTTTTATTTATATCGCATAAGTAGACACTCACCTTTATCGAGAGCCCTTGCATCCTCTCATTTGCCGAGAGCCTATGTAATCTCTCTGTGTAGAGAGCCTTGGTACGATGGTTATACGTTTTCTTGTTGTATTACTTGTGATGCTTGGTTGGGCACTTGGTCCCTATCCCCAATGTTTTAATTTTTATGTTCTCAATGTTAAATATTATACATTTGGGGATTTTGTGGATGCTAAGATGGGGCAGTGTCCAAGTTATTCTTAAATAAAAATGAGGTGGTCTCCCATGAGAACAAGGGGATCCGTCTCATGGGTGAAACGGGTCGGATCCTGACCCATGGGCATGAACCGCCACGTGGCAGGATTTTTTTTTTTTTTTAGTTTTTTTTCATTTTTTATATCTTTTTTTCGGCTTTTCAGTGGTTTACCAAAAGTAATAGTTACCATCTCTTAAAGTAATGACTGTATACATATAAAGTAACATTGTTCATAAGTAAACGTAATACCTGTTTTAAAAAAACATAAGCTCGTTTTTACCCATTTTTTCAAATGTAATACTAACTATAATTACATGTAACCCAAACAATATCTAAATGTAATTATAATTTATACTGAAATATAATAGTGCTTTTGCAAAATGTAAAATATTGTGTATTTTGATTTTATTTTTTAGGAAAAAGTAACATTTGAAAAATAATAACTTATGTATATGAATGTAATTGTTTATACAAGTAAATGTAACACTTTGATAGATGAAAATTGTAACAGATTTTCTATAGATAATGTAATACTTTACATGTATCATGATAAATTGAACCCCATTGTAACTTATGAAAACATATAGATATAATATTACTTTTCTATACATATGTATTACAAATTATGTATAAACACTATTACATATAAGTAACACGTTCGTTACATTTTAGTTGTAAATAAGTATTATGATAGGCTAAATCGCACACCTACAAATTAAACCTGGACTAGGTTCTAAAAAATATGTAGCTAGGGATAAGTCCAGGATCGATCCACGAAGAACGGTTATTTATTTACGAACAGTCACTTGACCAGATTGGGGGAAAATTATATTTATTAAATCCTAAAAACAGAAATTAAATTAATTATGAGCAAAAACAATTATTAAAGAATACTTCAGATTTGTTTCCGTCCCCACCTTTTTAATCAATTATCATCGATACATCAATTCACTTTTTACCCTATTCACTTGATCCGAGATTTATTTCAATCTCTGTTTCTTCTTTCAGAATAGTTACTAGCAGTGGCACACTCACCAGAAACTCTAATCAATAATTAAATCTAACTGGCACAGTCTAGATCCAAAAATTAATTGCATGAATGAATTAAGAAACATAAATCAAGAACACTTTCTATTCATTAAAATAGATAATTGCTTAATTTTACCCTAATCACAATTTACCATGGCACATGCATAAATCATGAAATTGCTACAGTGAAAACCCTAATTCTGGCACAGAACAGAGAATTCTAGCAAAGATCCAATCACAAAGATAAATAAATTGATCAGGTTTATAAACCCTAGTAACGGATCTAGAATTAAGAACAAGTAAAATTATGAATAGAAATCAAATTGTGAAAGAAAAATACCTCAAATTGACAAAAGATGGTTCAAGATTCAAACCCAAAGTTTGAGTTTTAGTTCCTCATATGGAGCTTTGAAATCTCCATGAAAAAGAAATAAAACCCTAGATCTAAAATTATATTGTCTAGAATGAAAAAATAATAAAAGAAACCTAGTTTAAATACCTAGGGATAAGTTCTAAAAAGAAATAAAATAAAATAATGAGAACTAATAAAAAGGAAAAGAAACAAAAAAATCTGCTAAGAATCCATATGCTGCCAGTTCACGCGCCTTGAGACCGTCATCGGAACGAGTGGCCTTGAAATCGCGACTTGGACTTGCATCGTGTTCCCGAGTCGGATTTTGCCATGCATACGTACTGAATACTGTCTTTCTCTTGCTGCTTGAGTCTTGAACTTGAACATGGGCCACAGCCCACAATTTTATCAAGTAGCCTTCTTACTTTCAATTCCAAAAATTTATTCACCAATCACTTCCTAGTTGACTTTGACCTTGGACATTTTTGAGACATGAATCTTAACCTCATAAAATATTACATCCGGGTAAAAATATAAAAGACTAAAATACCCCGAATTACAATAAAACCCCGTAATACATATCTGCCCAAAATTACATATAAACTAAACTAAATACATCAAAAATCATCATTTAATCATATAGAACTTAAGAAATTAATAGTATAAAATCCATCCCATCAAATTACTTTTGGCAAACGAAAAAAACATAAAAAAAAACACTGTTATTTTTCTGTATACAAACTATTACATATAAGTAACACGTTTGTTACTTTTAGTTATAGTAACTATTACTTTTCAAAAACCGAAAAAACCAAAAATGAAAATATAAAAATTTAAAAAAAATAAAATAAAAAAAAATTCGGGCCTATGAGAGATTGCCACGTGGCAGGGTCGCCCATGGGTCCTGGAGCAGCAGAAAAAAAAAAAAAAAAAAGAACCTATGAAAGGGTGCCACGTGGCGGGTTATGCCCCATGGGCCTTGGAACTTGTTCATGGACCGGGTCATGGGCAAGGATCCGACCCGTCTCACCCATGAGACGGATCCCCTTGTTCTCACATGAGTCTTTGTCAATAAAAATATGCGCGTCTCAAGTCATTACTCGTAAAGACGTTCTATGGAGATTTGGCTTCGGCGATATCAATAGCGGAAGGCGTTCTGTAGAGTGTCATCTTGTTGATCTCTATTAATACAAGTATGTGTGTGTGCCTTAAAAAAAAAAAAAAAAAAAAAAAAAAAAGAAGCTCTTAGCACCGCCACAGCCCCATCACTACATTGGGTTTGAACCAATAACGACGGAATAGATTGTTGAGTCAGCTACGGAGAGAACATAATCAATCAAATACTCCCTCCGTCCTAAAAAATGATCTTCATACTTTTTCGACCGTCCTAAAAAATGATCTTCATACTTTTTCGTGGTTATTTCGAAAAAACTTTGAGTAATAATTGTAGGTTGATTTAGTTGTCCTAATAAAAATCTAAGCTTGCTATTAATAGTATTGTTGATGAAATATGAATAACAAGTTTTATAATTTTTTAGTATAATTAAATCAATTTAAAATTATTACCCAAAGTTCCTTCGCAATAACACTGAAAAAAATATGAAGATCATTTTAGGACGGAAGGAGAAATAATTTTATTGTTGTGTAATTATTCTCGACTATTAATTGTTTGAGTTAGTCTTCTGAAAAACTTGTTTTTACACTAAAGTTAGTGTAACTTTAGTGTAAAACTTGTTTGTTTTTTTTGAAAAAAAATAGATTTTTTATAAGGGATGAAAAACAAGTTTACAACGCTAGTGTAAAATAAGTTTTCCACCAATTTTTCAATAATTGTTTTGATTTGATTTATTTTAAAAAGATGAGATAAACTCATCAAATTGTTTGACCATAAGAAAGGGTTTTGTGACGGCTTGAATAGTGATTGCCAACCTGAATTTTATCCTATTTTCTTAACAGTTTCTTTTGGTTCGTATGGTTATCGTTTGGATCATCATACTTGTTATTGGCAAATTTTCCAGTCGTTTCCATCTTCATTTACCTTTAGGATTGTGACATTTTGAGAATCAGGTATATTTTATTATTGATAAGTTCTATTTTATTAATTATATTCGCAGGTTATGATTATCAGCACATGCATAAAACAAGCTTCAAATGGCATGATCAACCACGTTTCCTATGGCTTGAAGATAGAGTCCGAGATTTTAGGATAATTGGTTATTCTTTTTACATAGGATTCTAATTTGTAATTTTATTAAAACCGAGCTTGGAGGAACACAAACACACACGCTCACACAATCTACTCTGTGCTCCTCCATAGTTCAGCAACAAAAAAGATCAATACTATCGTTTGGGTAGAAAGGTGCTCTTAATCACCTCCCGAGGTTTTGTGCCAGCGAGATCATTGTCTCAAGGGCTTTCCTCGTTACATCCTTGTGCAATCTTGAATTCTGCAATTCTATAGCTTATATTCCATCTAACCCTCTTTAATTTCGATTATCAATCCAGAGTGTGCTTCATTGTTTTTTCTACCAAAACAATACTTGCTATTGGCAATCAGGTAATCACAAGAATACAATGACCCTAAATCACCACTTGCAGTGGTCGACCTAAAACTTGAAGCAAGTGAGTATGGTCCATCTCAAAAACAGTAACGATCCAGATTATCTACAAGGAACTAGCGTCACATAATTCAGCATGCGGTCCGATTCGCGATACGAATTCGCATACGGAATTCGCTACCCCCGAGTGAATGCAATTCGCTTAGGTATTTTCGTTAAGAATTCAATTCATAATTGACTTCATGTATTAGTAAGGTTAACTTTGATTTGAGATCAGTGGACCCCGAGTGAATGCGATTCGCTTAGGTATTTTCGTTAAGAATTCGATTCATAATTCACTTCATGTATTAGTAAGGTTAACTTTGATTTGAGATTAGTGGATTACTTTAGTCCAAGTCTTAATAATGCATTTGGTGTTGGAAATTTGGGATCAAAAAATTCTAAGCATAAAATTTAACATCAATATTCATTAAGCCAAACACAGCCGCCCATTTTCTTCCTTCCAATTAGCCTTATCATCTCGCGAAGTTGACTTGTCCCCCACAAAGCGAGACGCGTTTATAACATTCCAACCCAAACGGCGAAACCGATCACAACGTCGACGACAAGTCTAAGAATCAACGTCAACTTTCCAATTTCACCTCGATTTCTTCGATTTCTTCCAATCTGAGAAATTCTTGATCTCTTCCCAAATTTGAAGAGTTCGATTTTACCCTGCCACGTCCGACTCATGTCCTGTGTCGTGTCCCGTATCGTGTCGACACGGGTACTCCGGCCTATTTTGGCGAGTCCGAGCATCACAGGTGCCGTACGTACGTCTTTTGAGGAAACTAGGTTTCCAGCCGTGTCCAACGGCAATACGGCGTCTCCGGCGAACTCAGTCGCGAATTTGGGCGTTTTGATTCGGAATCGAATTCCGATTCGATTCGATCGAATGAATTCGGAATTCGACCCCGTTCTGGGCGAATTCTGTGACCCTGCAAGGAACCTGACTTCTTAGCATCAACTAAATCTAGGAAGTAGTAGCGCAAATAGTCGCGCGATCCCTCCCTCCCAAAACACTTTGCACCGTTTAGAAATGCACAGGAATTAAGGAAGGAGTATATAAATTCAAAACCATTGTGAGTAGGAACGAGGTGGTGAGTATGATAAGATGAGTGAGGTTTACAAGTGAGGTCCAAAAAGGGGGTCGAAATTATGATATAGTGTTAATTTTTCCTAAATTTAAGGGGGTCAAAATTGCAAAAAATGATACTCCTTCTGTCCCAGAAAGATAGTCTCATTTTGATTTTTTATGGTCAACAAAAATGAACTTTGACCAAACACTAGTGTCGATCTAATCATTCTAGTGAAATTCAAAAAGTTGTAATTGATTAATTATTATGTAATTTATCAATAACACTTTTTAGAATTTTATTGTGATGATTAGATTGACACCAATGTTTGGTCAAAGTTCAATTTTGTTGACCATAAAAAGTCAAAATGAGACTATCTTTTTGGGACAGAGGGAGTATTTCTAGTGGTAAAACTGTTATTTTTCTAAATTTAAAAGGGGTAAAATTGACATATCTTCAAAATCAAGGGGGTCGAATGACCCCATCACCCTAGGGTGGCTTCGCCACTGTGTGTGAGTATGACAAGTGGGATAGAGAATAGAAAAAATAATAAAATTTGGTTTGGTTATTAATCCATCAAGTTAAATCCAGTAAAACTGAAACATGTTTTGGTTATCAATCTTGCATGAAGATAAAGAGAAGGGTTGGGGGGGGGGTGAAATTTTGTGGAAGGAGAAAGGGGCTGCAGTGGTGGAATAGGTAGAGAAGAGAAGGGGAATGAAGAGGGAAGGAAGCGGGAGGATGGTTCACGGTCACTTAAAACTCTAAATAAATTTAATAATAAATTGCGGCATGAACCACAATCTAGACCGCATAACACATCTACCTCCATCCTTAAATGAATGTTCAATTTTCATTTTAAAGTACGTAGAAAAAGTGTTCACTTTTCATATAATTTAGTAACAAAAATGCATACATATTATTGTTATTCACTTTCTAAATATTTCGTTTCGCATATAGAAAATGACTAGTGAAAAAAAATGGGAAAAAAAAAAAAACCATTTAAACACGAAGTTATTTTCAAAAAAAGACGTTCATTTTGGGACAAAAAATTCTTGAACATGGACATTCATTTAGAGAAAGAGGGAGTAACACATGGTGTTTGCATCGGTTCTATATTTTTCATAATTCAATTCCGTCTAGAAATTTCTCAGATTGATGATCGATGACCGGAAGTTCTTTCAATCTGTAAATTAGCCGAGACCGAACCAAACAGAACCATTTACATATATAGTTAATTGCATTCAAAACACCCCTAATTCAATTAACAGGTCCCAAAATCCTATGTCTCCTCACTTTTTGTAACTTGAAGACTTCCACACCTTTGCAGATAAATTCTAAGCAACTGCACTTCTGATACAATGCTACAAGTGCTCCTCACATAAAGGAACCGCAAGTTGGACCATCATCTTTACAATCACAAGAACAACATGACCCTGAGTCCCACCACTTGCAGTCATTGACCTATAACTTGAAGCAAATATCTCAAAGCAAGAAAATAAAGGGCAAATAGCAATTTAATTACCTGAGTTTGTCATCATGTTTCAATTGGTTATCCAATTTGTGTTTGCTACAATTTGGTTACTGAATGTGTCTTTTTGTTGCAATAAGGTGTAATTTTGGATGAACCGTTTAAAAACTAACGTAAATGGATGAAAAACGTAACAAGCTGCTTTTAAAATTGCAATGATCAACCCTACAGTTTAAATTATCCCACTATGCCCCCTAACTCTTAACGAATATTAAAAAACTAACATAATTTGGCATTAATCTAATTTACACACACCCCATCCCTTACAAATAAATGTTCATAATCCCACTTATTTAAACTTGGTCAAGCCATAAAAGAAAGGGAAAAAAGGAAAAGAAAAAACAAAATGAAAACCCTCCTCCCCCAGATCTAATCAGGACTGACCTCTTCTTTTCTTCACTTTTGATACATAAATCTGGGTTTTGATTTTAGAGTTACGATTTCGAGCTTGTTTCAGTTTCCATTTCTGATTTTCAAAATCTGGGCTTCGAGTTTCGATTTTAATCTTTGAGTTTGAAGGATTTTTTACTGTAACTGTGGGTATGAAGTATTTTCAAAATCAAAACCATGAACAATTTTTTATTTTGAATGTGAATCTGGGGTTTGAATTTTTGTATTTAGGTTTTTATAAAGTGGGTTTCGAATTTAAATCTGGGTTTCAATTTTTGATTTCAAATCTTTGAATTTGAAGGATTTTCAACTGCAACTTTGGGTATCATTTGAAATCAAAAGCATGAACAATTTTTTATTTTCGAATTGAAATCTTTGAAGATCAAGAATTTTCAATTTAAATCTGGTTTTGAATTTTTGTACTTAGGCCTTTGCATTTGAAGATATTTTGATTGCAAATCTCGTTTTGTTAAAGATTTTTTTTGATTTTACATCTTCGATATGTTAGATCATTGTGGCTTGCAACACAAGTTAATAGACACCTTCCATAAACAAAATCATGACTATGACATTAATATAAAGTATGGTCAAAATAGTCAATGTGTAGAATCCCTGAAATGTTATTTATCTATCTTTGATGGGCAAGATGGTAAATCAACATTGCTTTAGAAATGAATAGGTATGGTCCCTATTTGAAGTGTCACCATGTTTACTATTTAAAGGCCTCTAAAACATACTTGATTCTTACTTTCTCTCATCTAAATTATCTCTTCATTATTGAAAGAACTTTTGAGAGACTAAGAGACACTTTCATTTAGAAGATCATCTCCCTACATTGTCTTCTACTTCATTCTTATTCTCCCTTCAAGACATCAAGATGGATTCAACAGGTATACATTTATTACATACTTCCGCTTCATCTTTTCCTCATTCTTCTTCTAAATATGAGTTAGGCATCAGGGGATTATAATTGTTCCAACAATTGGTATCAGATCCCGCTCATTATTTAGTTTGAGTTTGAGTTCTTGTTTTAAGAAAGGCTTCATGCTTTGACTATGATTCATTTTCCCTGTTGAATCTTAAGGTATTTGATGATTGATTAAGGACTCTAATTCATTAATAGAGTATTGATGATCTTCATCTAAATTAAGTAAATGGTTTGGAAAAGTTTTGTTATTTAAAAAAATGGTTCTTGTGAGACTATCCCTTCATAACATGGTTTTATGTCTAAATGCATACCATGTGGATCTATTCACTTGATTCCACTAAATTTTAAAGCAAGATTATCCTAAATAGCATGGTTTTATGTTTTAAGTACATACCATGTGGATCTACTCGCTTGACCCGTAATTATTGGCATTTTTTTTTATGCATGTAAAAGGTACCAAGATTCTTGGTACACTTTCATAGTTCTATGTGATTCGGTCAAACCGAATGGTACACTTTCAAAGTTCTATCTAATTCGGTCAAACCGAATCCATTAAAAAAAAAAAAAAGGGTCATGTACAGTGTATTCGGGTGCATTGTTTTGGAAATGAAAGGTCATGCCCTTTAGGCATGTTATGATAATTGGGTCTATTTTATTTATTTATTTATTAACAAAACATACATTTTTCAAACCATAAAAATTTTGATTAATTATATGCTTTGACAATTTTATTCATTGTTTAAATAATATTATCGCCTAAGTGATTAACGTTATTTAAACCCAAAAATTGTAAAGTGTTGAATGTTTAAGATATGAATGACTTGAATTTTCAAAAGAAGATCTTGACATTTGACTAACGATGGTATATCAGGCTGGAAACCTTGACTGGTCTCCTCAACCATCCGAACGGATTGGTGGAACGACTAAGGTTGAACAACGCCACGTACTAAGAAAGTCTTAAGCATTCATGTGATGACATATAAAATGAACATTTAGTAATTTATTAAATGCTTAAGACTACCCAAAGGAAGATTAAGCATTTAATCAAATATTGTTCAAATTACTTGTCATCTAAAGTAATTATTTATGAGTCAATTCGCAATCCAAAGATTAGTTTTGATGTCATGTTAATTGCTTTATTGATAGATTTCATTTGACATAATTAATCTTTTAATTCATAATGTAGTTACTTATTATTGTTTTGTATTCATTCTTGTTCTCGATTCCCATATTTACTTAACGCTTCTTCTATTACTGCTGCGATGAGCACAATTCCGATGCTTAATGGGACAAACTTTAAAACTTGGAAAAACAAAATTACTATGATCTTGGGCTGCATGGACATAGACCTCGCATTTAGGGAGCCTATTCCTCTTCCTCTTAGTGAAGATAGCACCGCTGAGGACCGCTTGAACTCTGAGAAGTGGAAACGCTCTAATCGCGTAAGTCTTATGATCATGAAAAATGTCGTCCCGGAGGCATTTCTTAACAGTGTCCCCGAGGACGTTGATGCTAAAACCTTTCTTGAGACCCTTGAACGGCGCTTTGCCAAAAGCGAAAAGTCGGAAACAAGTTCTTGTTTAAGAAAACTTGTTTCCATGAAGTACAAGGGTACCGGCAACTTAAGGGAGTATATTTTAGAAATGCTTCACTTATCAACTAAACTAAAAGGACTTAAGTTAGAGATATCGGAAGATCTTCTCGTCCATTTAGTGTTGATTTCTCTTCCTCCTCAGTTTGGTCACTTTGAGGTGACCTATAATTGTCAGAAAGACAAGTGGGATATTAATGAATTAATCTCACATGTGACTCAAGAGGAAGATAGGTTGAAGCAGCCTAAAATTGAAGGTGCTCATTTACCATCCACCTCTTCTCATGGGACTAAGAGGAGAGGGAAGGAAATTGCGGTGACAAGCAATAAGAAGCCTAAAGGATCATCTGATGATCGTAAGGAAAAGAAGTGCTTCTTTTGCAAGGACCCTACGCACATGAAGTATGACTGCCCTAAGTATCACGCTTGGCGTGCTAAGAAAGGTATGTCATTTGGTCTTGTTTGTACTGAGGCTAATTTAGTTTCAATTCCTTCATATACATGGTGGTTGGATTCTGGTGCAACAACTCACATTAGTATGTCTATGCAGGGTTGCCTGAATTACCGAAGACCTAGCAAGGATGAAAGATTCATCTATATGGGAGCTGGGAACCCGGTAGAAGTCATAGGCATTGGAACCTTTAGATTGTTGTTAAGTACAGGATATTATTTTGTATTAAATAATACTTTTATTGTACCTTCGTTTAGAAGGAATTTAATATCTATCACTGTTTTGGACAAAGAGGGTTACTCTTGTTCATTTGGTAATAATAGATGTGATTTATATTTCAATTCCATTATTGTTGGTACTAGTACTTTATCGAGTAGTGATAATCTTTATTTGCTTAACACTACTCAAACAATCAATGAGTCCCATAATAATGAAACTAAATCTAAGAAGCGAAAGTTTTCAAGTGAAAATTCTTATACCTTATGGCATAGGCGTTTGGGTCATATCTCCAAAAGGAGAATTGATAAGCTTGTATCAGAAGGAATCATAAATAAACTTGATGTTCCTGAAAAGGACTTTTGCTTTGAATGCCTAAAAGGAAAGTTTACAAACTCGAAAAGAAAAGTATCCTCGAGAGCATCAAGCGTCTTAGAACTAATACATACGGATATTTGTGGGCCATTTCCTACTCCTTCTTGGAATGGTCAACAATACTTTATTACGTTCATAGACGACTACTCTCGATATGGATACATTTATTTACTTCATGAAAAATCTCAATCATTGGACGTTTTCAAATCTTTTAAGGCCGAAGTTGAAAATCAACTAGGTAAGACTATTAAGAACGTTAGATCCGATCGTGGTGGTGAATACTATGGTCGGAATGACGGTTCGGGAGAACAACGCCCGGGTCCTTTTGCTCGCTACTTAGAAGAGTGTGGGATTGTCCCTCACTACACTATGCCGGGTTCGCCTAGCATGAATGGTGTAGCTGAGAGACGTAATAGAACCCTTCAGGAAATGGTAAGAAGTATGGTTTCTAATACTTCTTTACCTCACTCATTATGGGGCGATGCTTTAAAAACCGCAACTTATCTTCTCAATAGGGCTCCCTCTAAGGCTACTAACAATAAAATCCCTTATGAATTATGGACGAATAAGAAACCGTCCTTAAATCATCTTCATGTTTGGGGTTGTCCTGCAGAAGCTAGGCCTTATAGGCCTAACGAAGGAAAACTGGACGCTAAGACAGTTAGTTGCTACTTTGTAGGGTATGCCGAGAGATCAAGGGGCTATAAATTTTACAACCCGAAATCTAGAACGTTTTTTGAAACGGGAAATGCTAGGTTCTTTGAGGATGTTGAGTTTAGAGGGGAAATTAGGAATAATACTTTTGAATTTAAGGAAGAGGAGGAATCCATTTCTATACCTCTTCCCTTAGTAGTTCCAATTGAAAATCAAGTACTTGTACCTGAAATTCAAGAGGAACAAATTCAAAATATTGACTCCCCTATAAATATTGAACAACATGAAAATGTTGATCAAAATGAGGAAATTCAACAACCTCAAAATGAGGAAGAACCGGTGCCTTTAAGAAGATCAAATAGAGTAAGAAGAAGTGCCATCTCGGATGATTATGAGGTGTATCTAGCCGAGAATGAAGGACACTTAGGCTTAGTGGGAGATGAGCCTCTCACCTTCCATCAAGCCATTAATAGTCCTAATTCTCATAAGTGGATCAATGCCATTAATGAAGAGTTGAAATCTATGAAAGACAACGACGTTTGCGATCTTGTCCCATTACCGAAGGATGTGAAACCTATTGGTTGTAAATGGATATTTAAAACCAAAAGGGATTCACAAGGTAATGTGGAAAGATATAAGGCTCGTCTTGTTGCTAAAGGTTTTACTCAAAAAGAAGGTATTGATTACAAAGAAACATTCTCTCCGGTATCTTCTAAAAACTCCTTTAGGATCATTATGGCATTAGTAGCACATTTTGATCTTGAGCTTCATCAAATGGATGTTAAGACAGCTTTTCTCAATGGAGACATTGAGGAAACCATCTATATGAAGAAACCAGAAATGGTGGATGATTTAGAACAAACTAATCATTTAGTTTGTAAACTTAAGAAATCCATTTATGGGCTCAAGCAAGCTTCCCGTTAATGGTATCTCAAATTTAACCAAGTAATTCTTTCATTTGGCTTTGAAATGAATATTGGTGAAGATTGTATATACCATAAGTTCAGTGGGAGTAAGTTTATATTCTTAGTCTTATATGTGGATGATATTTTGCTAGCTAGTAATGATATAAACCTTCTAAAAGAAACTAAGAAATTTATTTCAAACAAATTTGAAATGAAAGATCTTGGTGAGGCATCTTTTGTATTAGGAATCAAAATACACCGTGATCGCTCACGAGGTACTTTAGGATTATCACAAAAGGCCTATATAGAGAAGGTATTACAAAGGTTTAGCATGCAAAACTGTAAACCACATGACACCCCTGTCTCTAATGGAGATAAATTCAGTCTCAATCAATGTCCCAAAAACAATTTTGAAACCAAGTATATAGAAAACATCCCTTACGCATCAGCAGTAGGAAGCTTAATGTATGCTCAAGTCTGTACTCGTCCAGACTTAGCTTTTATTGTTGGAATGCTTGGTCGATACCAAAGCAATCCGGGGAGAGAACATTGGGTCGCAGCCAAAAGAGTGATGTGGTATTTACAAAACACCAAGGACTACATGCTTACATATTCAAAGTCGGATCATCTTGAGATCGTTGGGTATTCTGATTCCGACTTTGCTGGATGCCAAGACAGTCGTAAATCAACGTCTGGTTATGTCTTCACATTAGCCGGTGGAGCCATTTCTTGGAGAAGTGCCAAGCAGACACTCATTACTTCCTCCACCATGAAAGCCGAGTTTGTTGCTTGTTTCGAGGCATCCAATCAAGCTATATGGCTGCGTAAATTCACTGAAGGACTGCGTATTGTCGATAGCGTCGAAAGACCTATTAAGCTATATTGTGACAATAGGGCGGCGGTCTTGTACTCCAACAATAACAAGAGCTCGTCAAAGTCTAAACACATTGACATTAAATTTCTTGTTGTAAGAGAGAGGGTACAAAATGAACAAATAGAAATACAACTTATTGGTACAAACTCTATGTTAGCGGATCCGTTTACTAAGGCGTTATCACCTTTATTGTTTCACGAGCATGTTGCTCATATGGGTGTAACAAATTTTTGATAACATTTAATATAGTGGGAGTTTGTGTTGTTTTCTTCAATTTTATTGTTCTATTATTATTTAAAGTTTGATCTCATTTGGTTAAGTTGGACTAGTTGAAAGAATATGTATATATTCATTAAGATCCATGCTACACATCCATACTTTTGATCTATGTCATTTAGTTGAATTAGTATATGTAATTATAGTGGGTTTAGTTGCGAATCAATTACAACGACTGCCCCTTTAGTTCTATACTTGTATGGCTAATGGACGAGATTGTTATAAGTGATAACAAAGTGCACATTTGGGTTGTCATTTATGTTATACTTGTGATTTAAAGGAAGAAATTTGTTTTGCAACCCAAGTGAGAGATTGTTAGATCATTGTGGCTTGCAACACAAGTTAATAGGCACCTTCCATAAATAAAATCATGACTATGACATTAATATAAAGTATGGTCAAAATAGTCAATGTGTAGAATCCCTGAAATGTTATTTATCTATCTTTGATGGGCAAGATGGTAAATCAACATTGCTTTAGAAATGAATAGGTATGGTCCCTATTTGAAGTGTCACCATGTTTACTATTTAAAGGCCTCTCCATCAAGCCTAAAACATACTTGATTCTTACTTTCTCTCATCTAAATTATCTCTTCATTATTGAAAGAACTTTTGAGAGACTAAGAGACACTTTCATTTAGAAGATCATCTCCCTACATTGTCTTCTACTTCATTCTTATTCTCCCTTCAAGACATTAAGATGGATTCAACAGGTATACATTTATTACATGCTTCCGCTTCATCTTTTCCTCATTCTTCTTCTAAATATGAGTTAGGCATCAGGGGATTATAATTGTTCCAACACGATATGCTTGACTATGAAGAATTTGAATTTTTCTGGTGGCACAGTGGTGGTTCAGGGTTGTAGTAACGGTGGCACGGTGGTGGTTTAGGGTTGTAGCAATGGTGGCATGGTGGTGGCAGTATGAAGAAGATGAACTGGGGTAAATTCAAGGTTTAAAAAAAGTCAGTTATATTTTGCATCCACTTCATTAAAAGCTAGGGGGCGTAGTGAGATATTTTAAAGTGTAGGGTGATCATTGCAATTTTGAAAGAAGCTTGTTACATTTTTCAACCATTTTCGTTAGTTTTTTAAATGTCCATCCACAATTACATCTAATTGCAACAAAAAAACACATCCAGTAACCAAATTGTAACAAACACAAACTGGATAACAAATTGAAACATGATGACAAACTCAAGTAACTAAATTTCAATTTGCCCGAAAATAAATGCTAACTTGATTCCCCGGGCACTCAAAATTTTGCACCAAATTAGTCAAACACCAACTAGATTACGGTTTTAGACTCGAGAGCATTTTAAAATATACGCCGTAAATAATACTCCCTCCGTCCCAAAATGATCTTCTCATTTGCCATTTTTTATTGTTCCAATAAGTTCTTCTTATTTCTACAATTTTGGCTTAATCGTTCATATACACAACATGGCTAGTGAAACAAGTGTTCATATCCTTAAAAAGTTTGAATAGTCAAATGTGAACATCATTTTGGGACGGAGGGGAGGGAGTACTATTACTCCAGCTCAAGGGCCACACTGGGAAAATAAAGTCAACTCCATCTACAACTAAGAAGTCACAGTTTGAGCAAGTCAAGCAGCCAGCCACTGGAGATGAGGTAGCAATATGGCCATCTATTTAGTGCAATGTTCAATTACAGATAATGACATTTAGTGTGTGGTCCAACCCCCACAAGATAGTGAAGTTAAAAAAAAAATTAAAAAATGTCAAAGTTAACCTTCATTATTTCTCTAGGCAAAGTTGAAAAAAATCTATCAATAATTGTAGGATAGTCCCCAACATATGCAATAAAGAGTGGACCTAAAAGTACTTGTCAATAAATCTTCAAGAAGGACATTGAGAAAATTGAAAACTTACATCTTAATTGTGCCATCATCCAATAATGTCTGCTAAAGCTGAAACAAAGACTAATTACCCATGGGTGCAGCCACAAAATACTTCTCCCTCCATCCCTAAATGGAACCACAAAATACTACTCTCTCCGAGACAACTCGGATGTGTTGACTTGGTATGTTATGGGTGCTACTATCGCCGCCATAGCTTGCCTAACTCAATTTTTTTTTTTTTTTTTTTTAAGCTGAGTTTTTGAATTTTTGGAAAAATAAATGATATACAAGGTTAAATTGTTCATTTATTAACAGTTTTGATTATTTAAGATACATTGGTCATTTATTAAATATTTTTTAATCCAAATATTTGTTTTTTTAAGACGCGTTCAAAAATAATTAAAATTATAAAAATATATATTTATTTTAAGCTTTAAATGTTAATGTTTCAAGTTTTTTGTTCACATCCCTTTTACTTATAGAATTATCAATGAAGCCCTTAAAAGGAAAATCAACTTCAAACTAACTAGTACGTTAAGTTTCATTGACTGTTTCGTTAAATTTTAATTGGCGTTAGAGAAATATGTCAAATTGAAAACGAAACTAAAGTACGCAAGACACATTTGTTGTTTACGAAGTACGCATGTCACATTGACTACGCCCAAATAGTACGCAGGTCAAAATGGCTAAAAACTCCTTGCAAATTATAAATTGACATTTTGATATATATCTGGAAGTGAAAGAAATAGAGCAATTTTATCTGATTATATCGTACTCTTTCCGTTCCACATTAATTTTTTATATTTCTTATATTTAGGAAAGTTTATCATATTTTAATTTTTTTATGGTCAATATAAATGTACTTTGACTAAATATTAATGTCAATTTTATGATCACAATGAAATTTTAAAAATTATGACTAATAAATCGCTAAATGATTTATCCATTACAATTTTTTAAAAATTTTACTAGAATGTTAGACTGACACTAATGTTGGTTAAAGTTCATTTGTATTGATCATAGAAAATGAAACAAAATTTCCGAGACATATGGAGTATGAAAATTTGGTAAGACACAAGATTTAAGTAAATGATGTATTGTGAGCGTCAATAGTTGGGTAGAAGAAAAAAAATAAGGTACAAAATAGTAAATGAGTAGTTATTTTGAGTATGATATGTAAGTTTTATTATTCAAAATATATTTAAAAGTATTATTTGAAATTTTGTTGACTATTAACGTGATACAAATAAAATGATAAATTAAAGTGAGAAAGAGAATATATGAAGCAAAAAGAGTTGAATAGTAAGAAAATTGCTGTTTATGAAGTACGCATGTCACACAAGATTTAGTGTTTCAATTTTGGTGTGCTAATCATTTTCCTTCTTTTAAAAACGCATCTGACTGCTCAGAGTTTTTTAAAAACGTAAACAAATCAGAGAAAAGTATTAAACTAACGAGAAAAAAAACTGCTCCCAAATTATAGGAATTGTGCAATTGTAGTAAGGGTTAATCTCGTTTTACTACCCCAATGTTTACATGTTGTATCGGTTAGGGGCCTATGGTTTTATATTTCTCTTTTTAGGGCCCAGACTATCATTTTTGTATCAATTCAGAGCCCTGGCAAGAGTTTTGTTAGATTTTAAACGGAAAGTTAACATGTGCCATCTAAAATCCATTTTCTCTGGGTTTTTTTTTTTTTTTTTTTTCTTTTCAAGTCATTAGTATATTTAAGCTTTCCAACTCTCGCCTTATGAAATATTGTTCCAAACAAAAACCTTATAAAGTAATTCGTTCTTATTTATTTATTTAAAAAATATTTCCTCTACAATTTAATAGACCCAAACAAACTGTTTAGGAGTCAATGTGAAAGTTCCTTTAATTTTGAGTATTCTTTTTTTAAAAAAAATTCTTTTCCTGCGTATGGCTATAACTTAGAAAGAAAGTAGCAACATCAAGCATAAACTAGTTATCACACATAAATTGGGAAAACGATTACAAAAACCAGCAGTATTAAATTTTTTTTTCCTTGAGATAATTATTAAAATTATAAAATTCTATTTTCCCCAAATTTTTGAAAGAAAAAAAGTTAATTTAAGAATCACCAAAACATCAAAAGAGTACTATCAGAACACAAGCAGAGTGACTTAAAGAAAACTTATGAGTCAATTCATCACTCTTGGCATTAAAATGCGTGATAATTTGAGCAACAATATCACCTAAACTCCCAAATCAAACCAAAGCTAATGAACCTGTGATTGATTTGGGTGTACTGCCAAACTATTTTGGTTTAACCATTATTTTTGTGAAAATATCAAATGTCCAAGAGAAAATAGGTGTTAGGATGTGATATACCAACTTTCTATTCAAAATATAACGGAATGTTTGTTTAGGCCCTAGATTGATGCGAAAATGGAAGTTCAGGCCCTAAAGCGAGAAAAATAAAACTATAGGCCCCAAAGTGAAACAACATGTAAACCCTGGGGTAGTAAAGTGAGATTAGCCCTTGTAGTAATTAATGGCATTTTCATTGTAAGTAAAACGCCTCAACTAATTATTAATTTGTGCAATAGAGATCACTCATACAGTCGTACTAACTAGTACTCCCTCTGTCCCTAAATGAGTGTCCAAATTTCATTTTAAGGGACACTGAAAATCTCAACTTTTTGAACAATTTGGTAACAACGATTCATATATAATCTTGTAATCTCTTTTCCAAACCTTTAGTTTTGCACGATTAAAGAGACCGGTGAAAATTTTTTCGAAAAAAAAACGTTTAGGGAGAAAGTTATGTTAAAAAAAAGGCACTCATTTAGGGACAAAGATTTTTTGAAAATGGACACTCATTTAGGGACAGAGGGAGTAGTAACTACTATGTTACTACAGTAGTTTATAGCCATAAATTGACATCTGCCCATGCCCATGCGCATGGCTAAAATTTCAAGATTAAAAACGGAATATCATGATATACTATAATTAAAGTTTTTTTTTTTTTTTTGAAAGAATAATTAAAGTTTTTAAAGTTAAGTTATTTGACCTTTTAAACTTGCTAGTTCTAAGTCCCCAAAAGAGTGGTCTAGCGGTAAAGTCAAGCCTCACCCTGTCTCCTTATGGCGTGGACATCGTCCAAAAAAAAAAAAAAAAAAAAAAAAAAAAAAAAAAAAAAAAAACTTAATTCTTTAACAATAATCTAGTTGATATTTGATGAATTTGGTGCAAAATTTTGGGGGAAATATAGACATATACCCTTGTACATAGGTTGAGGATACAAATATGCGCTTATACAAATTAATTGACATATTAACCTCTGTACTCAAGAATAATGTGTTGAGATTCGGACATCGTTAGATTTTCCACATGGAATATTTCACATTAACGGTGTCCGGATCTCAACACATTATTCTTGAGTACATGGATTAATATGACAATTAATTTGTATAAGGGCATATCTGCATCCTTAACCTAAGTACATGGGTATATCTATCATAATAGAATAGTGCGTGCACTTCCCATTTTCAGTTTCCTGCCCAGTTGTGCCATTAGGTGGATTTTCAGGGGTAGCTTCGTCATTTCGGCATAAGGATTAAAAAAGAAAGAAGCTGTAATATGTTTTTTTGTTGTGAGCTCATCAAATATCCAACGGGTTTCCACTTAAAGCTGTGTATTAACTGTTGCTTTCACTGCCATTATACATCTTGGCGAACAAGTTTGGCCGACGTGTTTCAATTCAGACTCCGGGTTTCGTTTTTACAGCTGTATTTTGTATGCCCCGATATTGACAGTAAGATGAAATGTCCAAACTTCCCTTAGTTATCTGGGGTATGTCATTTAACTTGATGGCATAAAATGTAATTGCTTCAGAAAATGTTGGCCAATTTCTACACAAAGAACGAGTGTAGAATACTCATGATGTGCACAAGGCCCGAGAACATTTTTGAAATCTAAAACACGTCTCTTACTTCCTATCCTCTGTTTATAACCCCTCTTTATCTCCATTTACAAACAGAGGAAACACAATACAATTCAAAAACACACACCAAAGCTGTTACAAAACGGAAAGAGATGAAGGAGCGAAAAATGTTGGTACGCGGTTTCTAAAGCCACGGGAACGGAAGAAGCTGCGACAAGCAGTAAAGAAAGAACGGTATATTCTTCCCCATTTGTAACTCTTTTCTTTCATTTTCTCTCTCTACTGTCATGCATCATCATACATAGTTCTAAATCTCATTTACAAGAGTGAAGGATGGTTTTAGAGAACATGCGGGAATTCTTTTTTGCTTTTTGAAATATGTAAGAGGAGAGAGAAGAGGTGGGTGTGGGAGCGATAGTCTTGCACTGGATAGATGAAATGATGTCATAAGAAACTGAATTGGTGTTTGATTTTGGAAATTAAAATAGTGAAATTAATGAGTGAAGATGGTAGTGGGGTTGAGGGTCCGGGAAATGTAGAAAGGATCAAGGAGGATCGTGGCCGTCGGCCGCCACTTCTCTCGAGGAGGAGAGGGTAGTGTTAGGGTTGAAGAATTGAAGAGAGAGCTTTGCTGAAGAAAAAAAAAGAGAGGTGAGAATTATTAGAAAGTTTTATAATAAAAGGGGAGATGAAAATAAAAAAGGAAGATGGGGTGATTTTTCAGGAAAGTAGATTTTTTGGGAGAAGAAAGAGATTTCTCAGGAGAATAGTAAACGATGGTTTTTTTAAATTTGAATTTGTTCAAAGTTCAATGTTTAACATCAACTTAGTCACAAGTTTTTAAAAAAAAAATCTAAAAAAGTCAAAATCCCACCATTTGAGATGATGTCCACACCATAAGCTGTAATCAACCATAAATATCTTTCTTATTTTTCTAAATAATAATACCTCTTTACAAAAATACAAGAACGAAATAAAAATTTCAATTTGGTAATGTAAGCTTGAGTTTATTTAGGTTAAGACTATTAAGCCGAGACATTTCATTCGCATTCAATTGATATTCGTTTTTTGTTTAATCCAATTTTAGTTCTTTGTTGTACAATTTGAAGATTTTTTTTTTTGGTATATAAGCAAGTAATTAGAAGATGTTTGCTTCTACAAATTCTCACAGTTGCTTTATTTGTGTATGCATAGACGCCCTACCCCCATGTACATAAGAAAAAAAGGAAACCAGGAAAGGTCAGAGATAGAAGAGAGACGCATATCATCTTCATTCGGTAAGCATCAAAACTCATTTTCTTCTTTTAACTTTTTTTTTCTTTTCGCTCTCAAAAAATAAACTTCTTTCATACTCCCTTTGTCCCTAAATATGAGTGACCATTTTCAAGAAATCTTTGCCCATAAATGAGTGTTTTTTTTAACATAACTTCTCCCTAAACGTTTTTTTTTTTTTGAAGTTTTTTTCACCGGTTTCTATATACGTGCAAAATTAAAGGTTTGGAAAAGATATTACAAGATTATATATGAATCGTTGTTATCAAATTGTTCAAAAAGTTGAGATATTCAATGTCCTTAAAGTGAAATTTGGACACTCATTTAGGGATAGAGGTAGTAACATTTTTTTGGGTGTTCATTCTTAAAGAATGTTTATCTATGTGTACTATTTGTTTTATTGATATCTTCATATTCTTATACAATAAATATATCTTAGAAAAAAATTGCTTATGCCACAATCTTTTTTTTCAAAATGCCTCCGTAAATTTAATATTATTTTTTTCTGTTCAAGCCTTTCAACTAAATGGAGGCAAAAGAGCGGCTCGGGATATGGGTGAATGTTTTGTGTGAGAGCTTTGAGTATGGAAAAAAGGTACATACAAAGGAAATAATAATATTTACATACGGAGTATATCTGTTCCACATAGATTTTGATGTCCAATAAATCCTTTAAAATCCAATTTCAAATTTGAAAGATAATTTTCAAAAATATAAATGGAAAGTTGGTTTATGGGATCGAATTGTTTTATTTTCTATATTTGGTACGAGAAGCAAGAATGAATTTTTTTGTTTAAATAATATTCTGAAAATGTCCGCTCTAACATTAATTTGTTTTTAATATTGTTACTATTTAATTAGATTCTTTTTGTTTTGCAAATATAAATTGAAATATTAAAATTCTTAAACATAATTTAGAGATGAAATATGTCAAGAATCTCGCGATAAAAAAGTATTCAATTTTGGATGGCAATAACAATGTATGAATAGGAGTATAGATTTTAGACTATTTCCTTAGACTATGAGCAATGGTTTCAACTCCTCTTCCCATTTCATACAACCACTTTAACACTTTATCCTATCCACCTCATTTTTCGTACACCCCTTTCATACAACCCCCCTACAATGGTTAGTTGGAAAAAAAAATTCATCTCCCTCCCACTCATCATTCTATACCCCACTACTTTTATATTATTTTTATTTTTTATATATTCTTTATTTTTATGATTAGTAAAAAATAATAATTATTATTATTATTTATAATTAAAATAATATTTTACACTAAATTAATTTTTTTTGGCAATTAAATAATTAGATAAAATTGCATAGGATAAGCATATGGATTCCAATTTTGCACACCTGAAGGCATGAAATTTGGGACAGCTGAAGGCATAAAATTAGGTGGAAAAAAAGGATTTGAAACATTTTGGGGACGGGGTTGGTTGGAAGATTGGTTCTCCAACTTAAAATCATTAGGATTGTAGTTGAATGGTGAAAAATTTTGGGAATTTTGAGTGTTGAAAGGATTATTATTGGGATCCATTTCACTCAAAAGATGATGAATTTTTTTAAATGTAGGCTAAAATGGAGAAGGAAAATTGAGAAAAGATAGTTTTTTTTTGTGTCCAAATCTAATGAAACTTGCATCATTTTATAGGGAAAAAAAATGCTGAATTTTGGCGAAAAAATAAAAAAAAAATAAAAAAAATTACTAGGTGATAATTCAGCTCAAATAATTGAGTTAAAAAATTAAATCCGAAAATCCATGGGACCAATCATGTGCTTACACGTGTCGAAAAAGGAAAAAACCAAAAAAAAAAAAAAAAAAAGCCGCCGGGCGCGGCCACACGCGCCCTGTCGGGCCGTGTGGACTCGATGGCAGGCCCTCCCCAAAAATCAACCCGTATGAATTTTTTCATACACCCATTTCAACCCCCCAAGTTTCATACACCCCCACAATGGTTTCATACACCTCCCCCCACTTTCATACACCATTTCATACCCCCATTGTGGATAGTCTTACTCGGTTGGTTTTTTTTTTGTTTTTTTTTTTTTTTTTAATGCAGGTAATTTTTGGACCATAGATTATGAAGGGAAACAAGGAAACAGGTCATGATTATTTTTTGGTTTTTTCTTTTTTTTTATTTGATGTTGTCTACGTGATAAAGGTGAACGCCAGCAAGTGCTAATGTTGGACGACGTGGTGATCGGGTGCCGGACAATGATTGTGAATAGAGGGGGAGAGAGGAAAGCCACATTATTTTGGGTTGGTAAATGTTGCAGAAAGGGGAGAGAAGGAAAGTGGTTTGGAGTATTAAAAGAAACAGAGTCAATTTTATTTTGTTTAATTTTATTGATTTTATTTTATTCTTTGAAATCTCTGCTCGTATGGGAGTCAAGAGCAAACTAATAATTGGATTATTGGAAAGACTTGCAAAAAAGTGAAACTATGATGTAACATCCTTCGAGAATAACACTAATTGCTAATTTTTTAATTTTGATGATGTAACATTGTGTGAGACTTATTTAATTGCTAATTTTCAAACTTTTGGGGTAATCTATGTAGGGTAATATTTTAGGGAGATGAGCAGAATATGGAAATATGAAACTATTTAGGGTAGTAATCATCTTTGTTTTCTTTTTACTACCTGTCCAAAGATTGATTGAGCTGCGTATTACAAAATGAGAAAATTAATCACTAAGATAGGTTGCTTCTTAAAATATAAAATAAATTCTTTGTAAAATATTCTTTACGTCCTATTAATTATTTCATTCCTCATTGATTTAGTTATTTCACATGTTCCTCATTGATTGAGCTGCTTATGGTTAAAAGCTTTATTATTTCACCCACTAATTCTCTCTCCTACTTTATACTCACAACACAAATCAATTTACTATTCTCTACCACACTCTCTCTTTTTACCTCACTTTTTATACTCGCAACACTTATTTCACTATTTTTTTTAATTTACGTGTAAATAGTAAATATGAAGTAACTAATAGGACGGAGGGAATATTATATCTTTAATAGGATGGAGGGGATATTATTTCTTAATTTTTTTATGTATATGAGCAACCCTGATGGTAATGACATCAAAATTATATTGAACATACAATTAGATTAAAGTTTACGGAAATTGTATGAAGCTCAAAAAAGAAAAATCTTAAAAAATGCAACGGTCATTCTGTGTGGTGTTGACGGCCGAGTGTTTTTAGAGACTTTAATTACAAACACCCCTCCTTAATAAGCTCCATATACTACCTTCTCATTAGAAATATGCACACTTATGAGAGTGCGTGAGAATTAAAAACACATTTTAAAAATAGTATTCCCTTTGGTCCAAAATAATTGTCACTTTTGGTCAAACAGATATAAGTTTGACCAATACATTTAAATAAAAATAATGATCCTAATGAAAAATTAAAAATTGAAATTAAAGTATTATTATTCATAATACAATGACAAGTTTTAGATTTTTATTAACATCACTATTTTTTATTTAAATTATGATAGAAAAAGTGAAACTTATTGAACTCATTAAAAATATTCGTACACAATGTCATGACCGAAATTATTCAACTTTCAATATGATCCTTCATAAAAAGTGAAGACAATTTCTGTTGATGGTATCCTACGTGATGATTATCAACAAGAGTCAAGTGTAATCTTTGTCTATGATTATCAACAAAAGTCAAGTGTAATCTTTGTCTATTTTTGGATTCCTCTTAACGAAGCTGTCTTTTATCATAGACAATTGAGCGTCGTATTTTTGAGAGTTGCAAATGTGGATGCCTTCAAATTTTGATATGTGATGATGTGTATTTTTGGTAGTTCTACAATGCAAGAGTTAAAAAATTAAAAGACTTAATTAAGATTTTATAAATATAATATATAACTAATACTCCTTTCATCCCAAAATGATTTTATAGTTCTTTCGACGTCACCACATAGGGAATTTTGAGCAATAATTTTAAGTTAATATATTTATAGTTATTAATTGGGCAAATTGCATTTTAGTTAACTGAGTGTGTCCTCAAGTTCCATTTAGTTATCTAGTTTGTATTTCGGTTAATTTAGTTATCGAATTTGTTATTTTGTTACAATCAGTGTAAAATTTGTTAGCCCATTAGAAAACTAATGAGAATTGATGAAAAATGTAACAATGTTCTTTCAAAATTGCAATGATCAACCTTAAAGTTTAAATTATTCCATTACACCCCCAAACTAACGAATATTAAGAGCTATCTTCTTTCTAATCAACAACAACAATAAAAAGCCCAAGTCCGGCAACCACGATAACCACCGTCATCATCACTTTCTCAAAATCCGGTCATCACCACCACCCAAATCCGGCCACTACCATAACCACCTATCTTCTTTCTAATCAACAACAACAATAACAATGTTAATGAGGCACCCAAATCCAAACCCAAACAACCACCATTGCACTCGCCTAATTAGACTCCAATTCATTACGGTTGCAGCTATGAACCTTCTCACATATTATCAAGCCTCTTATGCTTCTTTTTAGTCCTGGAACTACCTTAGTTCTGCTTCTTCCTTTTACTCGAACCAGAGCCAGACGGAAACAATCGCATGACAGTTACAATAATTCACTCAAGTCTGTATAAAATTTATACATAAACTATATCCCTTTCGTTATAAATAACCAAATGCAGTCGTTCAATCAGCAACCACTGGAAGTGATGAATTCGAAAATTGGAAACGGCACTGAACAGAAAGCAGATTGAGAGTGATATCAAATGAGTGACCTTTGTGAGGATTGCTCAACTGATGATCGGATCAAAGACAGACAGAGAAAATCAAACCCTATAATTCATCAATTAAAACGAAATCAGCTAACCGTTCTGCAGAAAGAGTCGGAGGTGCGCCGGAGAAGAAGGGAGGGGTAATCAGAGTGTGACAGATAGGAGAAGAAGGGGTTTAGGGCTTAGACAGATACAAGGTGGAGGTAGAGGTGGAGATAGCCGGAGGGGTTGCCGGAGGAGGGGTTGGGGGATCGCCGGAGGAGGGTGTGGTGATAGAGAGAGAATGTAGTGAGAGAAAGTAGAGAGAGAGAGAGAGAGAGAGGGAACGTCTCTGTTTGTGCGCCGAATGAGATGACCTGGGTGGGATGGGATGGGAGGGGATGGGGTTTCTTAACATTCGTGAAGAGCTAAGGGGTGTATTGAGATAGTTTAAATTGTAGGGGTGATCATTGCAATTTTGATAAAAGTTTGTTACGTTTTTCATCAATTTTCGATAGGTTTTTGACAAACAAACGGATTTTACACTGATTGTAACAAAATGACAAATTCGATAACTAAATTAACCGAAATACAAACTGGATAACTAAATGGAACTTGAGGACAAACTCAGGTATAACTAAAATGCAATTTGCCCTTATTAATTTTTAAAACATGTTATTGATAATATTGTTGATGTGTTAATAAAAAGTTTTGAATTTTCATTAGTACAATTGAATTAACCTAAACTTATTGCTCAGAGATCCTTCGTATTAAAAAGGAACAAATAGGAAGATCATTTAGGACCGAGGGAGTTTAAAATATTAAAAGATGCGGTAAAACCTGAATGGTAAGATGGTGCGATTCGGTATCGTTATGTCCCGTCCCATTAAAATTTATTTTTTGTTGTGTACGTGAGTTAAGGAGAAAGTATAAGTCTTTTAAAAAGTAGAGAATGTATATGTATTTTAAAAAAGTTAGTAGGTGGATATGTATTGTGAATATGAAATGTGTGATAGAACTACAAGTAGGTGAAGGAAGGTTCGTGTAATGGACCATCATTGGTTTTTTCAACATGTTCTAGATATCACTGTCTCAGGAAATAATGATTCTAAGTCAAGAAGAGAACATCGAAGTATTGCGGTTTATTATAAGAGGCACTTAAATTTTTGTGGAATCGTTAATATCGGTTTGGATGTGAAGTATCAGTCTATCGAGACATCAATTGAAAAGGATGATAAAGGAACCGTAGTTCGTCCACTAATAATAATGGGGGTGATGGCGGATCTTCTGTAGTTTAGTTATGCTTTTATAATTTCTATCTTTATGTCTTATGTTTTATGTGTGGCTTTTGTTGTTTGATTTTTTCATGGCTTTTGTAATTTTTATATTGTTGTTGTATTGTAATATATACTCCCTCCGTCCTACCTCACTTGAGACTTAAGAGGCGGACACAATAATTAAGGGAATAAAATAAAATAAATAAAATGTGTGGTAGAAAATGAAGAGAGAGAGAATGAGTGAGGTTAAAAGTAGGTTGGTTGAATAAGTTGTGTGGTAAAAAATAAAGAGAGATAATGGGTGGGTGGAGTAGATTGAATATAAGTTTATAAAAAGATGACCATTTTGGGAAGTATTAATTAATTTGTTTATTTCGGATGTTCTCTTATCTGTTTTTATATTTTGTTTTCACCTCTAAATTTCGTTAATTATATATAAAGATAATATTAACTACTCTATCCGTTCCAATTTAAGGTTCTTACTTTCCTTTTTTAAATTGTCCCGGTTTAAAGTTTTTAGCAAACGATAACTGCCTAGATAGGTTGTATCTATTGGTTATCACCAAATTAACTATTACCATTTTACATATTACAATGGAGTACTGAATGCGTGCATGAGCACCTTTCTTCATAGAAAAATAACATAAATTCATATTCTCTTCGTCTCAAAAATAATATTCTTATTCTCTTACTATTTAAACCTTTTAAATTAGTCGTTATATTTTTTATACTCATTTTGATCCAAATTATAAAAATAAATATCTTTTTTAAATAACGAAACAAAAAAAATAATTACAGGACAAAAGGAGTGATGATTAGTGATAGAGTTGTGATTAAATATAACAGTAACTCCTTTTACTTTCAAAATCTTTAACTAAAATAAATTTTCAAAAGTTAAATATCTTTTAAATTAACATTGGGCCAAAATACGTTTAGCCCCCCAAAGTATACACCAAATCCCACTTTGCACCACAGCGCGAATTTTGTCCCAAAGTGGTACCCAATGTTTAAATAATCCCACTTTGCCCCCCAGCTTCCAACGGACGTTAGAAATATAACAAAATATGTCATGTGCATGGCATGTGACCGATATTTTGGTCATTCTCCTTTTAGCTTTTATTATTTATTTAAGTTAATTTCCCACTCTTTAATGTACCTGAATTAAAAGAAATGTTTTTTCATTTTATTATTAAACTAAAAAATATTGCTCAAGAATTATATTGTATACACCAAATAATAAAAAATAAAAATAATAAAATAACACATTAAAAAATAACAATAAAACATAATATAAATTAAATCCAAACAAAAAGTAAAATAAAAGAAAGAGAGAGAGAGAGAGAGAGAGAGGAAAAAAGAAAAAAAAATCCCAAGAAACCCAGTTACCCAATTCCCAGTTCACCCCTTTTCCCGTCACCCCCTCCGTAACCCTCCTCCCATCACCCATTCCCACTTCCCGTTCCCCTTATCCCCTCCATTCATACGATTCCCTGTCATCTCCATCTCCCTTCTCACCCTTCGTCATCTCCCTTCTCACTCTTCACTGCCATTAGCACCACCACCACCAACAACAACAATGGTGAAAACTCTACCAATAATGAAAAATTGTTTAGATCTAGCACTTCCTCTTCTCCTTCTCTTCATCGCCCATCCCTCTCTTCCCTCTTCCCCCGCCTCCTTCACTCACTCACAGATTGAATCGTTCCGATGAAACTCAAGTCTGAATTTTTTGGGGTTTTTTTCTTCCAATTTTGATCTTTAATTTGAAGGAAATTATTGTAATCAAGTGTTAAAATATGATATGTTTCTTGCTGTTATTGTTTGGATGGAAGCAATTGAAGGGGAAAAACTGAATTTGATGTGTGATTTTGTGTTTGATGGTGAAAGGTGGTGGTAGTTGGTGGAGATGGTGGCGGCGGATTGGTGGTGATGGTGTTAATTTTCTGGTGGTGGTCATGGTTTAGCATGATGATGAAGACATGACATTTTTATGGTGAAATGATGTTTAAGCCCTTAAGATTTTGAATGAAATGACTTACATACCCATCACATGCAATGCACATGACATATTTCGTTAGATTTCTAACGTCCGTTGGAAGCTAGGGGGTAAAGTGGGATTATATAAACATTGGGTACCACTTTGGGACAAAATTCGCGTTGGGGTGCAAAGTGGGATTTGGTGTATACTTTGGGGGGCTAAACGTATTTTGGCCTTAACATTGTTACTTTTTTTATTTGAGATGAAAAATGTTCAAGTTTTTCAGACTAATATTCGATTCATACTCCCTCCGTCCCATCTCACTTGATATTTAAAAAGTGGGCACAATAATTAAGAAAAAAGAACTAAAAAATATTATGTAGAAATAAATAGAGAATGAGTGAGGTAAATAGTATGTTGATTGAATAAATTGAGTGGTGAAAAAAAAATTAAGAGATAGAATAAATAGTACTCCCTCCGTCCCAGAGTAAGAGTCATACCTCCCATTTGCACGATTATTAAGAAAAATGGAAATGATGGAAGTGTTGTGAGTGTAAAAGTAAAGTAAGAGAGAGAATGAGTGGGGGGAGTAGTAAGTTGATTGGTGTTGTGAGTACAAAAGTAAAATATGAGAGAAAATGAGTGGGGCGAATAGTAAAGATTCTTTGCCATGTTTTAGGAATAGGACTCTTACTCTGTGATGTACCAAAATAGAAAATAGGACTCTTACTCTCGAACGGATGGAGTAGGATAGATTGAATATAAAATACTCCCTCCGTCCCGCCGGAAACTTCAAAAAAAAATTATGGCACAAGAATTAAGGGAAAAAGTGAAAAAGGTGATGTGTTGTGAGTGTTGATAGTTGAGAGGGAGAGAGAAAGTGTGGTAGAGAATAGTTAGTGGGTTAGTGGATGTGAGTATGAGAAGTGGGACCCACTAATTAAAAAGTATTAAAAACTTTCCATTTATGGATTTTGCAATTTCTACGGGACGCCCAAAATGGTAAGTTTTGCAATTTCCGGCGGGACGGAGGGAGTAACAAACAAATGATTATTTTAAAAGTTTCAAATGAAATGGAACAAAATAAAATGAAAATAAGTTTGCAAGACGGAGTCCGTCCCATTTGAAGCTTCGTCATTTTAGCGATGGCATAAATTAAAGAATGTGATACGTGTAAGAAAGGTTGTGAGAGGGAAGGAATTAGTGGATGTGAATGCTTTTTCTATAAAAGTAAAATATGAAAGAGAATGAGTGGGGTGAATAGTAAAGATTTTTATCATTTTAGGAATAAAACTCTTACTTTGAGACGTACCAAAATAAAAGGACTCTTACTCTAAAACGGAGGGAGTACACAACTTTTTAGAGATAAGGTTGGATTATGATAGTGGTATTCATTTATTCTGTGTGATTGAAAAAGTGCATATTTAATGGGACGGATGGAGCCGTCATTAAAATAGTAATATTTTTCTTATACTCAATCTCTCCCAAAATGATTTAAGTACATTTTAAGTTGTAAAGTGCATTAACAAATAATGTTTTATTATGCAAGTCTTTATATCAATAAAAAGGATGAATAATCAAACGTGACTATCAATTTGGGACGGAGGGAGTAAAACGATAGTCAACAAGATTATTATTCGCAACAAACAACTACCATCTAAAGTTATATTCAATATCTCAAATGTGTTATCAATATGTATCTCATTCACTTGGCTTATTCATTTAATTTTCAATTACAAAGTAAAGTGAGTAGTTTTGTAATTGTATGATTCTTAATGCAGCCATATAATAGACCGTTATTTAACTGTTAAATAAATGAGAATTTTTCCGTGCATCGCACGGGTTAGAACACTAGTTTCTATACTTTTCCCAAAATTTAGCACCAAATTCATCAAATATCAACTAGATTACTGTTATAGAATTAAGAGAGAGCAATGCTAGGGCCACAAAATAAGGTCACAAAATCTTGCTCACAATATGAGGTGGCGATATTTTAAAATTAATCTCATTAAGCATCGGTACGGTACTCATAGCAGTAATCACAGATGAAGCTATAAGTAAATCTGTTGGAATTTCGAGAACAAGAATGAATACAAAACATGTATAAGACACTACATAATGAAAAATGATTAATTATATCAACGAAATCCATCAACAAGACAATCAACATGATATCAAAACTAATCTTTGGATTGCGAGTTGACTCATAAATGATTGCCTTAGGCAACAAGTAATTTGAACTTATATTTTAATAAATACTTAATCTTCCTTTGGGCCGACATAAGTACCCAAGAAAATAACCTAATGTTCATTTTACTTGTTACCACATGAATGCCCAAGTTTAGTCAAATGTCAAGATCTTCTTTGAAAATTCAAGCCATTCACATATCAACTTAAACATCCAACACTTTACAATTTTAGGGTTTAAATAACGTAAATCACTTAGGCGACAATATTATTTAAACAATGAATAAAATTGTCATAGCATATAATTAATCAAGGCCTTAGGGTTGGAAAAAATGTATGTTTTATTCCAAAGGGAAAAACCAAATTATACAGAAAATTTCAAAAAATCCAATTCTGATGAACAGTGTTTGCACGGTCGTGCATATAAAAGTGCACGGCCGTGCAATAATTCACAGAATCATTGTTTCATTCGACACATTCTGCACGACCGTGCCAAACAAAGGGCACGACCGTGCAGATCTGAGGTCCGCCCGGATTAAGCCCTTTCTAGGTTGCACCGATTCAAAAATTGAAGGTGCACGGCCATGCTAAACAAAGGGCACGACCGTGCCAAAATTTCTGTATTCTGATTTTTTTTCCAAATTTTTCCCAAAATGCATGAATAACAAGTAGATCCACATGGTATGTACTTAAAACATAAAACCATGTTATTTAGGGATAATCTTGTTTTAAAATTAATGGAATCAAGTGAGTAGATCAACATGGTATGCACTAGACATAAAACCATGTTATGAAGGGATAGTCACACTTGAACCATTGAGTTTAATGAACAAAACTTTCAAACCATTTTCTGAATTTTAGATGATGATTATTAGTACTCTATGAATGAATTAGAGTCCCTAATCAACATCAAATCTTTATGATTCAACAGGAAAATATGAATCAAATTAAAGCAAAAAGGTTTTCTTAAAAGAACTCAAACTAAATAATGAACGGGGCTCTAATACCAATTGATGGAACAATTTTATATCCCTGAATGCCACACTCATATTTAGTAAAAGATTGAGGAAGAGATGAAGCGGAAGCGTTAGGAATATACCTGTTGAATCCATGGTAGATGTTGGTAGGGGGAATTAAGATGAAGAAGAAGATGTAGGAAAATGGATCTTCTAAATGATGAATGCCCTTTAGTTTCTCAAACACTTCTAGACAATAATGAAGAGAATAATAAGAGAGAACGTAAAGTAAAAAGTAGTCTAGAAAGGGTTGATGGAAGACCCTTTATATAGTAGACTTGGTGGCATTTCATTTAGGGACCACACCTATTCATTTGTTAAGCAATATTAATTTACCATTTTGCCCATCATAAATAGGTAAATTACATTTCAGGAATTCTACACATTGACTAGGTTTGACTATACTTTATATTAATATTATAGTCATGATTTTATTAATGAAAGTCTAAATAACTTGTATTGCAAACCATCTTGTTCCAACATTGGGCACCAAGAAGTTTGTTCCTACAATTTAGGACATGTGGAGAATCTCTTCCCCAAAGCTCGGCCACTCCTCTCCATCACTCCACCACGTTTTTTATCAACTACCCAGCCATGTTTTGAGTATTCCCCAAGCACTTCAAGCCTATAAATAGCAAGGAGGGTGAAGATTGAAAGGTGGACAACATACAACACACATCTTGAGAGAGAGAGATCACATATTCTTAGACCATTGTTGCTAGTGATGTTATAACACTCATTCCAACATCACAATCTAGTTGTTGAATGAACTATTTGTTGAAGGCTAAATTGGTCTAGCCTTTTGATTGTGATGTGAGTGTTATTTCTTTATTGAAGGTTCTTGTATCTAGCACATTTTGTACTCTTATTTTCTTTAGAGGATAGGAGTTGTTTAGACTTTGTACTTAAGATAAATACTTCTAGTGAAAGTCTTTTTTGGCCATGAGGCTACCACAAGTTATATATTTATATAACTTGTGAAAATATTATCTCTCTGTGTCAAATTTCCGCTGCAAACTCGTTTTTAAAATTGTTTTAACTCGCGTGTGTGTGTGTTGTCTGAAGTATTATCGTTGGACTGCCAACACCTTTGATAACACTTTCTCTAAAACCAAGGCCATTGACATTTTCAATTACCATGTGTTTGAACAATCTATCACTATACTTAACTTGTGATGATATAGTTCAACACACATTTCACATCTTGTTGAATCCCTTTTTGAATGAGGGAATGTGATCCAACTAAAGAGACTTATTCTCATTATTGATCACTAAATCAACCCATCGGTTGATACAATTTTTATTTCATTTATTCAAATCATGAAGATTATCCTTAATGACACCCACTGTTGTCAAAAAAGATATATGCATGACTTAATTTTGGCTTTTCAAACAAGCTTGACTTTTCAAACAAGTTTGACACTTCAAACAAGTTTGTCTTCGCACAAATGCGACTTTTCAGACAAATTTTGACTTTTCAAGTAAATTTGACCTACTTTGTCTTTGCCATAAGCATTTTGGTATGCTCTACCACATTTGCTTTTGCTATAAGAAGTGTTAACAACTTTTTCTCTGAAACTCTATTCTCTTTCCAACACAAAGATGAATAGCAAGCATCTCAACATTCATTTCAATTCATTTACTTTTGAGGTGCTTCTTGAATCTTTCCAAGTGAAAAGTAATTTCTCAATTTGTCACTTAAAAATTTCACTTAACACCATCCATTCGGCATGGATTTCATGAAAGACAATTTCAACTCTTTCATTTGACTTTTTACGGTCTATGGAGTCTAATATTTAAAACAGGGAAGCGGCCTATAATTAATCATTGCACCCGCAATCTCAATTTTATTGTTATAGTCGAAAGACTCCCACAATTGTTTTGCCATTCCTTTTCTCTCTAAACACTATAAAGAGAACCAGAGAGCTCATTAAGAACATAGTTCTTGCAAATGAATTCCCCATGCTTCCTGATAAAGGCAAAAGAAATTCTCATGCTTCAACCGCATTCATGGCTTAAAACATTCATCTTATTTCCACCAAACTTTGTAGGATCTTCATTAAGAACCTCACTAAATTCAAGGCGGTCAAATAAAACATCTTTTGTTGCCAACAGATAAGGTCGAGGTCAACAACATTCCTTGACTTCTCACTATAGTGAGCCGGAATACATGGAATACTTCATATTCCTTTGGAGATTCGTCTCCACACAAGGAGTCTTTCCCAATACTTTGGCTTTAATTTAAAACAATTAAACACCAAATTATTATTTTGTTGTTACAACTATAACTCTCTACCTCATATAGAGAATTTTCTACAAAATAAATTGTTAATTCAATAGGAGAATTCACACAATTTATTTCTTGTAACAACTATTATATACCTCTTGATTTCTTAATAAAATTTTAATTAGAGGTCAATTATTCCAAACTTTAAATGTCTCATCTTGGAGTACCTCAGAAATAGAGAAAATTAATTTCTCATTCACAAAATGCACAAATTCTTTAGAAGCCCTTCATCTAAATATTTGTGTCGTTTCTCATCATCAATAACAATAGGATTTAATAACTTCCTACAAGAAGTCCTATTGTTTTTATCATTATGACTTTTTATCACTATTAACAATAATAAGCTTTAACAACTTCTTTCAAGAAGCCTTATTATGTTAATCTTTTGTAACCTTTGTCACCATTGACCATAATAGGTTTTAACAACTTCTTTCAAGAAACCCTATTATCTTAGTCAATGTAACGTTAAAGACTTAATATTTCAACGTTCTTTGTCAATGCTAACTTGATTCCCCCAGGCACTCAAAATTTTGCACCAAATTAGTCAAACAGAAACTAGATTACGGTTTTAGACTCGAGAGCATTTTAAAATATACGCCGTAAATAATACTCCCTCCGTCCCAAAATGATCTTCTCATTTGCCATTTTTCATTGTTCCAATAAGTTCTTCTTTTTTCTACAATTTAGGCTTAATCGTTCATATACACAACATGGCTAGTGAAACAAGTGTTCATATCCTTAAAAAGTTTGAATAGTCAAATGTGAACATCATTTTGGGACGGAGGGGAGGGAGTACTATTACTCCAGCTCAAGGGCCACACTGGGAAAATAAAGTCAACTCCATCTACAACTAAGAAGTCACAGTTTGAGCAAGTCAAGCAGCCAGCCACTGGAGATGAGGTAGCAATATGGCCATCTATTTAGTGCAATGTTCAATTACAGATAATGACATTTAGTGTGTGGTCCAACCCCCACAAGATAGTGAAGTTAAAAAAAAATTAAAAAATGTCAAAGTTAACCTTCATTATTTCTCTAGGCAAAGTTGAAAAAAATCTATCAATAATTGTAGGATAGTCCCCAACATATGCAATAAAGAGTGGACCTAAAAGTACTTGTCAATAAATCTTCAAGAAGGACATTGAGAAAATTGAAAACTTACATCTTAATTGTGCCATCATCCAATAATGTCTGCTAAAGCTGAAACAAAGACTAATTACCCATGGGTGCAGCCACAAAATACTTCTCCCTCCATCCCTAAATGGAACCACAAAATACTACTCTCTCCGAGACAACTCGGATGTGTTGACTTGGTATGTTATGGGTGCTACTATCGCCGCCATAGCTTGCCTAATTCAATTTTTTTTTTTTTTTTTTTAAGCTGAGTTTTTGAATTTTTGGAAAAATAAATGATATACAAGGTTAAATTGTTCATTTATTAACAGTTTTGATTATTTAAGATACATTGGTCATTTATTAAATATTTTTTAATCCAAATATTTGTTTTTTTAAGACGCGTTCAAAAATAATTAAAATTATAAAAATATATATTTATTTTAAGCTTTAAATGTTAATGTTTCAAGTTTTTTGTTCACATCCCTTTTACTTATAGAATTATCAATAAAGCCCTTAAAAGGAAAATCAACTTCAAACTAACTAGTACGTTAAGTTTCATTGACTGTTTCGTTAAATTTTAATTGGCGTTAGAGAAATATGTCAAATTGAAAACGAAACTAAAGTACGCAAGACACATTTGTTGTTTACGAAGTACGCATGTCACATTGACTACGCCCAAATAGTACGCAGGTCAAAATGGCTAAAAACTCCTTGCAAATTATAAATTGACATTTTGATATATATCTGGAAGTGAAAGAAATAGAGCAATTTTATCTAATTATATCGTACTCTTTCCGTTCCACATTAATTTTTTATATTTCTTATATTTAGGAAAGTTTATCATATTTTAATTTTTTATGGTCAATATAAATGTACTTTGACTAAATATTAATGTCAATTTTATGATCACAATGAAATTTTAAAAATTATGACTAATAAATCGCTAAATGATTTATCCATTACAATTTTTTAAAAACTTTACTAGAATGTTAGACTGACACTAATGTTGGTTAAAGTTCATTTGTATTGATCATAGAAAATGAAACAAAATTTCCGAGACATATGGAGTATGAAAATTTGGTAAGACACAAGATTTAAGTAAATGATGTATTGTGAGCGTCAATAGTTGGGTAGAAGAAAAAAAATAAGGTACAAAATAGTAAATGAGTAGTTATTTTGAGTATGATATGTAAGTTTTATTATTCAAAATATATTTAAAAGTATTATTTGAAATTTTGTTGACTATTAACGTGATACAAATAAAATGATAAATTAAAGTGAGAAAGAGAATATATGAAGCAAAAAGAGTTGAATAGTAAGAAAATTGCTGTTTATGAAGTACGCATGTCACACAAGATTTAGTGTTTCAATTTTGGTGTGCTAATCATTTTCCTTCTTTTAAAAAACGCATCTGACTGCTCAGAGTTTTTTAAAAACGTAAACAAATCAGAGAAAAGTATTAAACTAACGAGAAAAAAAACTGCTCCCAAATTATAGGAATTGTGCAATTGTAGTAAGGGTTAATCTCGTTTTACTACCCCAATGTTTACATGTTGTATCGGTTAGGGGCCTATGGTTATATATTTCTCTTTTTAGGGCCCAGACTCATTTTTGTATCAATTCAGAGCCCTGGCAAGAGTTTTGTTAGATTTTAAACGGAAAGTTAACATGTGCCATCTAAAATCCATTTTCTCTGGGTTTTTTTTTTTTTTTTTTTTTGTCTTTTCAAGTCATTAGTATATTTAAGCTTTCAAACTCTCGCCTTATGAAATATTGTTCCAAACAAAAACCTTATAAAGTAATTCCTTCTTATTTATTTATTTAAAAAATATTTCCTCTACAATTTAATAGACCCAAACAAACTGTTTAGGAGTCAATGTGAAAGTTCCTTTAATTTTGAGTATTCTTTTTTTTTTAAAATTTCTTTTCCTGCGTATGGCTATAACTTAGAAAGAAAGTAGCAACATCAAGCATAAACTAGTTATCACACATAAATTGGGAAAACGATTACAAAAACCAACAGTATTAAATTTTTTTTCCTTGAGATAATTATTAAAATTATAAAATTCTAATTTCCCCAAATTTTTGAAAGAAAAAAAGTTAATTTAAGAATCACCCAAACATCAAAAGAGTACTATCAGAACACAAGCAGAGTGACTTAAAGAAAACTTGTGAGTCAATTCATCACTCTTGACATTAAAATGCGTGATAATTTGAGCAACAATATCACCTAAACTCCCAAATCAAACCAAAGCTAATGAACCTGTGATTGATTTGGGTGTACTGCCAAACTATTTTGGTTTAACCATTATTTTTGTGAAAATATCAAATGTCCAAGAGAAAATAGGTGTTAGGATGTGATATACCAACTTTCTATTCAAAATATAACGGAATGTTTGTTTAGGCCCTAGATTGATGCGAAAATGGAAGTTCAGGCCCTAAAGCGAGAAAAATAAAACTATAGGCCCCAAAGTGAAACAACATGTAAACCCTGGGGTAGTAAAGTGAGATTAGCCCTTGTAGTAATTAATGGCATTTTCATTGTAAGTAAAACGCCTCAACTAATTATTAATTTGTGCAATAGAGATCACTCATACAGTCGTACTAACTAGTACTCCCTCTGTCCCTAAATGAGTGTCCAAATTTCATTTTAAGGGACACTGAAAATCTCAACTTTTTGAACAATTTGGTAACAACGATTCATATATAATCTTGTAATCTCTTTTCCAAACCTTTAGTTTTGCACGATTAAAGAAACCGGTGAAAATTTTTTCGAAAAAAAACGTTTAGGGAGAAAGTTATGTTAAAAAAAGACACTCATTTAGGGACAAAGATTTTTTTCAAAATGGACACTCATTTAGAGACAAAGGGAGTAGTAACTACTATGTTACTACAGTAGTTTATAGCCATAAATTGACATCTGCCCATGCCCATGCGCATGGCTAAAATTTCAAGATTAAAAACGGAATATCATGATATACTATAATTAAAGTTTTTTTTTTTTTTTTGAAAGAATAATTAAAGTTTTTAAAGTTAAGTTATTTGACCTTTTAAACTTGCTAGTTCTAAGTCCCCAAAAGAGTGGTCTAGCGGTAAAGTCAAGCCTCACCCTGTCTCCTTATGGCATGGACATCGTCCGAAAAAAAAAAAAAAAAAAAAAAAAACTTAATTCTTTAACAATAATCTAGTTGATATTTGATGAATTTGGTGCAAAATTTTGGGGGAAATATAGACATATACCCTTGTACATAGGTTGAGGATGCAAATATGCGCTTATACAAATTAATTGACATATTAACCTCTGTACTCAAGAATAATGTGTTGAGATTCGGACATCGTTAGATTTTCCACATGGAATATTTCACATTAACGGTGTCCGGATCTCAACACATTATTCTTGAGTACATGGGTTAATATGACAATTAATTTGTATAAGGGCATATCTGCATCCTTAACCTAAGTACATGGGTATATCTATCATAATAGAATAGTGCGTGCACTTCCCATTTTCAGTTTCCCGCCCAGTTGTGCCATTAGGTGGATTTTCAGGGGTAGCTTCGTCATTTCGGCATAAGGATTAAAAAAGAAAGAAGCTGTAATATGTTTTTTTGTTGTGAGCTCATCAAATATCCAACGGGTTTCCACTTAAAGCTGTGTATTAACTGTTGCTTTCACTGCCATTATACATCTTGGCGAACAAGTTTGGCCGACGTGTTTCAATTCAGACTCCGGGTTTCGTTTTTACAGCTGTATTTTGTATGCCCCGATATTGACAGTAAGATGAAATGTCCAAATTGCCCTTAGTTATCTGGGGTATGTCATTTAACTTGATGGCATAAAATGTAATTGCTTCAGAAAATGTTGGCCAATTTCTACACAAAGAACGAGTGTAGAATACTCATGATGTGCACAAGGCCCGAGAACATTTTTGAAATCTAAAACACGTCTCTTACTTCCTATCCTCTGTTTATAACCCCTCTTTATCTCCATTTACAAACAGAGGAAACACAATACAATTCAAAAACACACACCAAAGCTGTTACAAAACGGAAAGAGATGAAGGAGCGAAAAATGTTGGTACGCGGTTTCTAAAGCCACGGGAACGGAAGAAGCTGCGACAAGCAGTAAAGAAAGAACGGTATATTCTTCCCCATTTGTAACTCTTTTCTTTCATTTTCTCTCTCTACTGTCATGCATCATCATACATAGTTCTAAATCTCATTTACAAGAGTGAAGGATGGTTTTAGAGAACATGCGGGAATTCTTTTTTGCTTTTTGAAATATGTAAGAGGAGAGAGAAGAGGTGGGTGTGGGAGCGATAGTCTTGCACTGGATAGATGAAATGATGTCATAAGAAACTGAATTGGTGTTTGATTTTGGAAATTAAAATAGTGAAATTAATGAGTGAAGATGGTAGTGGGGTTGAGGGTCCGGGAAATGTAGAAAGGATCAAGGAGGATCGTGGCCGTCGGCCACCACTTCTCTCGAGGAGGAGAGGGTAGTGTTAGGGTTGAAGAATTGAAGAGAGAGCTTTGCTGAAGAAAAAAAAAAGAGAGGTGAGAATTATTAGAAAGTTTTATAATAAAAGGGGAGATGAAAATAAAAAAGGAAGATGGGGTGATTTTTCAGGAAAGTAGATTTTTTGGGAGAAGAAAGAGATTTCTCAGGAGAATAGTAAACGATGGTTTTTTTAAATTTGAATTTGTTCAAAGTTCAATGTTTAACATCAACTTAGTCACAAGTTTTTCTAAAAAAAAATCTAAAAAAGTCAAAATCCCACCATTTGAGATGATGTCCACACCATAAGCTGTAATCAACCATAAATATCTTTCTTATTTTTCTAAATAATAATACCTCTTTACAAAAATACAAGAACGAAATAAAAATTTCAATTTGGTAATGTAAGCTTGAGTTTATTTAGGTTAAGACTATTAAGCCGAGACATTTCATTCGCATTCAATTGATATTCGTTTTTTGTTTAATCCAATTTTAGTTCTTTGTTGTACAATTTGAAGATTTTTTTTTTTGGTATATAAGCAAGTAATTAGAAGATGTTTGCTTCTACAAATTCTCACAGTTGCTTTATTTGTGTATGCATAGACGCCCTACCCCCATGTACATAAGAAAAAAAGGAAACCGGGAAAGGTCAGAGATAGAAGAGAGACGCATATCATCTTCATTCGGTAAGCATCAAAACTCATTTCTTCTTTTAACTTTTTTTTTCTTTTCGCTCTCAAAAAATAAACTTCTTTCATACTCCCTTTGTCCCTAAATATGAGTGACCATTTTCAAGAAATCTTTGCCCATAAATGAGTGTTTTTTTTAACATAACTTCTCCCTAAACGTTTTTTTTTTTTTGAAGTTTTTTTCACCGATTTCTTTATACGTGCAAAACTAAAGGTTTGGAAAAGAGATTACAAGATTATATATGAATCGTTGTTATCAAATTGTTCAAAAAGTTGAGATATTCAGTGTCCTTAAAATGAAATTTGGACACTCATTTAGGGATAGAGGTAGTAACATTTTTTTGGGTGTTCATTCTTAAAGAATGTTTATCTATGTGTACTATTTGTTTTATTGATATCTTCATATTCTTATACAATAAATATATCTTAGAAAAAAATTGCTTATGCCACAATCTTTTTTTTCAAAATGCCTCCGTAAATTTAATATTTTTTTTTTCTGTTCAAGCCTTTCAACTAAATGGAGGCAAAAGAGCGGCTCGGGATATGGGTGAATGTTTTGTGTGAGAGCTTTGAGTATGGAAAAAAGGTACATACAAAGGAAATAATAATATTTACATACGGAGTATATCTGTTCCACATAGATTTTGATGTCCAATAAATCCTTTAAAATCCAATTTCAAATTTGAAAGATAATTTTCAAAAATATAAATGGAAAGTTGGTTTATGGGATCAAATTGTTTTATTTTCTATATTTGGTACGAGAAGCAAGAATGAATTTTTTTGTTTAAATAATATTCTGAAAATGTCCGCTCTAACATTAATTTGTTTTTAATATTGTTACTATTTAATTAGATTCTTTTTGTTTTGCAAATATAAATTGAAATATTAAAATTCTTAAACATAATTTAGAGATGAAATATGTCAAGAATCTCGCGATAAAAAAGTATTCAATTTTGGATGGCAATAACAATGTATGAATAGGAGTATAGATTTTAGACTATTTCCTTAGACTATGAGCAATGGTTTCAACTCCTCTTCCCATTTCATACAACCACTTTAACACTTTATCCTATCCACCTCATTTTTCGTACACCCCTTTCATACAACCCCCCTACAGTGGTTAGTTGGAAAAAAAATTCATCTCCCTCCCACTCATCATTCTATACCCCACTACTTTTATATTATTTTTATTTTTTATATATTCTTTATTTTTATGATTAGTAAAAAATAATAATAATTATTATTATTTATAATTAAAATAATATTTTACACTAAATTAATTTTTTTTGGCAATTAAATAATTAGATAAAATTGCATAGGATAAGCATATGGATTCCAATTTTGCACACCTGAAGGCATGAAATTTGGGACAGCTGAAGGCATAAAATTGGGTGGAAAAAAAGGATTTGAAACATTTGGGGACGGGGTTGGTTGGAAGATTGGTTCTCCAAGTTAAAATCATTAGGATTGTAGTTGAATGGTGAAAAAATTTGGGAATTTTGAGTGTTGAAAGGATTATTATTGGGATCCATTTCACTCAAAAGATGATGAATTTTTTTAAATGTAGGCTAAAATGGAGAAGGAAAATTGAGAAAAGATAGTTTTTTTTTTTGTGTCCAAATCTAATGAAACTTGCATCATTTTATAGGGAAAAAAATGCTGAATTTTGGCGAAAAAATAAAAAAAAATTACTAGGTGATAATTCAGCTCAAATAATTGAGTTAAAAAATTAAATCCGAAAATCCATGGGACCAATCATGTGCTTACACGTGTCGAAAAAGGAAAAAAAAAAAAAAAAAAAACCGTCGGGCGCGGCCACACGCGCCCTGTCGGGCCGTGTGGACTCGATGGCAGGCCCTCCCCAAAAATCAACCCGTATGAATTTTTTCATACACCCATTTCAACCCCCCAAGTTTCATACACCCCCACAATGGTTTCATACACCTCCCCCCACTTTCATACACCATTTCATACCCCCATTGTGGATAGTCTTACTCGGTTGGTTTTTTTTTTTTGTTTTTTTTTTTTTTTAATGCAGGTAATTTTTGGACCATAGATTATGAAGGGAAACAAGGAAACAGGTCATGATTATTTTTTGGTTTTTTCTTTTTTTTTATTTGATGCTGTCTACGTGATAAAGGTGAACGCCAGCAAGTGCTAATGTTGGACGACGTGGTGATCGGGTGCCGGACAATGATTGTGAATAGAGGGGGAGAGAGGAAAGCCACATTATTTTGGGTTGGTAAATGTTGCAGAAAGGGGAGAGAAGGAAAGTGGTTTGGAGTATTAAAAGAAACAGAGTCAATTTTATTTTGTTTGATTTTATTGATTTTATTTTATTCTTTGAAATCTCTGCTCGTATGGGAGTCAAGAGCAAACTAATAATTGGATTATTGGAAAGACTTGCAAAAAGTGAAACTATGATGTAACATCCTTCGAGAATAACACTAATTGTTAATTTTTTAATTTTGATGATGTAACATTGTGTGAGACTTATTTAATTGCTAATTTTCAAATTTTTGGGGTAATCTATGTAGGGTAATATTTTAGGGAGATGAGCAGAATATGGAAATATGAAACTATTTAGGGTAGTAATCATCTTTGTTTTCTTTTTACTACCTGTCCAAAGATTGATTGAGCTGCGTATTACAAAATGAGAAAATTAATCACTAAGATAGGTTGCTGATGAGACCGAGCCTTCTGGGCCGGATGCTCGCCGGTCTAGATTAATGCGACCTAACGCGCCCAAACCGGATCTGAACTCTGGAAGCCGAACCGGCAAGGAACGCGGGCTAATAAGCCCGAGGGGATCGATCTCCCTGATATATATGCCCGAGATGACTCTGCCTCCCGCCATCCTGAGGAGCCCGTGGTGCCCAGCTGGCACAAACGTACGCGAGGCGTCACCTATCCGTACCTGACACACCATAACGGTTGGTGATGGAACCATGCTTCCCTGACAGACACGCCACCTTCCCAGCCACTCTCCTGACCGATCCACTGGGGACTCGCCACGTGTCCCCCCAGTACCAGGGTGGTTAGTACCTTGTGCAGGTTTCTTTCCTTTGGTCATATATATACTTCTTTTCGCTCCCATGAGGAAGGTACGTGCTCTATCCATTCCACACACACAAGGTCTTCATTGAGCCTTCTTCTTAGGTTTTACTCAGAGATCTTACTCTTACACCCGAGGGCCTAAGCCGGATTCCAACCCGGCCTTGGTCTTAACGGTGTTCTTGTTTGTGCTGTGATTAGGATTAAGAGACAGCAAAGTTGGAGTTCTATCTCCGTGACCCCAGAAATCTAGGGCGTCATCAGTGGTTCCATTGCCGGGAAACGAAAATCATCCTAGCGCAATCTTCTGAGTTCTTTCGAATTCCCAGTCTAGTCTGACTCAATACTCTTTATTGCAAGTTGTCGGTTCAAGTTTCAGTCATCTCATCTTGAGTTTCCACCGTTCAAAGCCATTCTTTCGTTTTTACGGTTCTAAAAATACATTCAACCGTCCTGCTGACCCTCGACATTCCAAAGGTTTGCAATGACTGGGAAAGAAATCTTGAACCCAAATGCTAGCCCTTCGAAACAAGCGCCTCAAGGATCCATCTTTGCCAGATTGGGAGACAAGGCGCCTAGTGGCAACTCGGGCACTCCTTCTCAGAGAGCAAGAAGAGAGGCGGATCTGAGAGATCATATCGAAACCTCAAAAGCACGCAAGGCACAGAAAATCCCCGTCACTCCCCTCACCCCTGAGCAGATTCAAAAGAAAATCCAGCTCCTGAAAGACAGGCAGGATCTAGTGGCGGAGGGGCTTCAGTTAAACCTGGCCCTAGAAGAGCTATTCAATGCAGAGGCTGACACGGGAATCCCTCTTGAAAGATCGAAAACTCATGGTTCTAAAATCGGAGCCAGCAGGGTGGAGGGAAAGAAAAAGAGAACGATCGTTGTGGACGACGACGATGAAGAAGGAGAGGAAGGGAGAATGAGTGAAGAAGGAGAGTCACAGCCTAGAAAGTCCAAAGGCCACTACAAGGGAAAAGCAACTGTTAGAACCGGAGAGCAATTTGCGGGGAAGACGAAGAAGGTGAAAACCGGGGGAGAGACTGACTACAAGGTCCAGGGAATGATCAGGGACCTATGGGAGTCTAAGCAAAGCGTGGCAAAGTGCATTGGACCCATAGATGCTTTTGCCTCCTGGATAGCTGATTCACCAATCCAGCGAGGAAAAGTCCCCACGCTGGACGCCTATGACGGCTCGTCTAACTCAAAAAGCCATGTTGGGCGGTTTGAAGGGCAGATGGCTCTATTCTCAACAGATGAGGCCGTAAAATGCAAAGCTCTAGCATCCACCTTCAAAGCGAAGGCGCTGGGGTGGCTGTTGGCCCATAAACCTCGCTCCATTTGCAGCTACGAGCAACTACGGACGTCGTTCCTGAATTCGTTCGCGGGCGCGGGGGAGGTCGCAAGACCAAAATCAGACCTATGCGGTGTGAAGCAATATCCCGGGGAAAGTACGAAAGCGTATATTACTCGATTTCGAAAAATGACCGAACAAATCGTGGACCTAACGAGGAATGACATCGAGCTGTGCTTCTTGGGAGGATTAACATCCTATACCTTGAGGCAAGAGTTTGCTTGTCGAAAGCCAGAGGGAACGGAGGAAATGTACAATCGAGCCATTGCCATGGCCGGAGTAGAGCCCTCGTTCATGGATGATGCCCGCAGGAGCGTAAGGGATAGGCTCAAGCCCGTTCATGACTCAAGGTACCATGCAGGCTATTCGGGGGGTAGTGGCGGCCGAAATAGAGGCAGACCGAGGGGCACGACTAATTTCAAAAGAGCTGACAGCACTTTCACTCCTCTGATAACCCCAAGGACTGAGATCCTGCGGGCAGAAGCCCTGCCTCCTCCCCTACCCCTTGAAAGAAAGCCTTATGAGGCGAACAAAAAGAAGTGGTGCGGCTACCATGAAAGCCACGGGCATAACACGGATGAGTGTTTTCAGATGAAAAAGATAATACAACAGAAAGTCGAGGCCGGAGAATTGAAAAAATGGATCGAGGGACCCAGCAATAAAGGAGGAGCCCCACGGGGACATGTCCAATATGTTAGGGATAACGATGCCGACGGGGAAAAACGCTACGACATCCAGTATATCGGGGAAGAAGCCCCGAGCAACACCCAGCTCTCTATTCAGATCAAGAAATTGGAAAAGGTGTTCCTGATACCTGCCTACCCACCCGAGCAAGAGGAAATGATCGGGTTCAAGAGGAGCGAGCTGGCCTCCACCCTCTTCCATTCAACGCAGCCTTTGACAATCAAGATGGCTATTGGTAGAGCGGATATTGGGAGGGTCCTCATTGATACCGGGGCCTCACGGGACATACTTTACTTCCATTGTTTAGAAGAAATGGGGATGTCCGAGGCGCACTTAACCCCATATGCGGGCTTGTTGGAAGGATTCACGAATCATACGGTCTACGCAAAAGGGACCATTGACTTCGAAGTGACCATTGGAGAGAGACCGTTCGAGAAAACAGCCCGTGTCACGTTCATGGTGATCGATCTGAAATCCCAATACAACGCAATCTTGGGAGTGACCGCTCAGGCTGCCCTTGGAATCGTTGCATCGATCAAGAAGGTCAAGTTCAGCACCCCTGCAGGGATAGCATGCATCGAAAACAAGCCCGAGCTTTTCCTCAAAGTAATAGAGAGGAAAAGGAGGGAGAGCGCGATGGGGTCAAGATTGGTTAGCCCGAGGGAAGCAAAAAAGATCAAAGCCAGCAGCAGTGGGACCGAGGACACGGCCATGATTGGAACTTTGTCATTTCACTCAACACGGGCTGAATTTAAGCGGAGTAGGAAAGCCCGTCGTATTGCAGCAGAGACCGAGCACATAGACATCGTGATTGATTCGCTGCACGACAGAGAAATAAGGGACATCCGCCCCAACGATGCTCTGGAGGATGTAGTCATAAACCCCGCTCATCCCGAACAAACGGTGAAGGTCGGGATGGAAATCCCCGCAGAAGAAAGGAAGATTCTGATTGAGCTGCTACGAAAAAGCTTGGATGTATTTGCCTGGACCGTCGAGGATATGAAGGGGATAAGTAGAGAGGTCATCGAGCATGAACTGAATGTCGATCCCACATTTACCCGGGTCCTCCAGAAAGAAAGGTACTTTTCACCGGAGAAGAAAGCGGCCATCAAAATCGAGGTGGATAAGCTGCTGAAAGCAGGAATCATAAGCCCGATCAAATATCCGAGGTGGTTAGCCAACGTCGTCATGGTAACCAAAGCAAATGGAAAGTGGAGGATGTGCGTGGATTTCACCGATTTGAACAAGGCCTGCCCTAAGGATTGTTACCCTCTTCCCCGGATCGATCAATTAGTAGACTCTATTGCCGGGCACAGGGTGTTGAGCTTTATAGATGCGTACTCGGGCTACCATCAAATCAAAATGAAGGAGGAGGACGTCCCGTCATGCGCTTTCTATGCCGCGGGCAAAACCTACACGTTTAACAACATGCCGTTTGGCCTCGAGAATGCGGGCGGTACGTATCAAAGGATGGTAGGAATCGTCTTTGATGATCAATTAGGCCGGAACCTGGAGGCTTACATCGACGATATGGTTATCAAGACCAAGGAGACCTCTCACGACATTGATGTGGCAGAAACCTTCACCAACCTCCGGGAAAATAACATGAAGCTTAATCCCTCCAAGTGCGCTTTCGGAGTAAAGGCAGGAAAATTTTTGGGTTTCATGGTGAACCAAAGAGGGATCGAAGCAAACCCCGAGAAAATAGTGGCATTGATGAGCATGCAGCCCCCCAGATGCGTTAAGGAGGTGCAGAAGCTTAATGGACGTATTACGGCTTTGGGAAGATTCATTGCCAAGTCAGCCGAAAAGTGCCTGCCCTTCTTCAAAACTTTAAAAGGAGGAGGAGAGAAGGGCTTTGAGTGGAACGAGGACTGCCGGAGCGCTTTTGAGCAAATAAAAGCTTGCCTGGGAAAACCGCCGCTGTTGAGCAGCCCAGTGTTTGGGGAGGAACTCTATGTTTTCTTGGCCGCAACCGATCACGCAGTGGCCGCGGTTTTGGTAAGGGAAGAGGGCAACCTTCAGAAACCCGTGTATTATGTCTCCAAGGCACTATCTGCTGTGGAGAGCCGCTATCTGAACATTGAAAAGCTAGCCTTCGCCTTGCTCGTGGCCGCTCGGAAGTTACGGGCATACTTCATCGCCCACCCAATCACGGTCTATTCAGACACCCCGCTGAAGAAGATACTCCATAAGCCCGAATCCTCGGGGAGAATGCTATCGTGGTCCATAGAGCTGACTGAGTTCCAGATTACCTACTCCCCGCGGAAGACCATCAAGGCACAGGCACTGGCGGACTTTGTGGCAGAGACCACATTTGAATCAAAGGAGAGCGAGCCGGACAAAACCCAACCCGCAAAAACAAAGAAAAAGAGAGGCGAGAAGGCAATAGTTGCAGGGGAGAGACCGGAAAATTGCTGGTCGTTAAGTGTGGATGGATCCGCGGGAAAGACTATCAGCGGCGCCGGAATTCTCTTGACCGCCCCGGAGGGTCAAAGGTTCAAGCGAGCCTTGAGATTTAAGTTCGCGGTCTCAAACAATCAGGCCGAGTACGAGGCATTGATAGCGGGTTTGGAATTAGCCCGAGACATGAAAGTTTCGAAGCTGGTCGTGAAGAGCGATTCACAACTAGTAATAAACCAGGTGAAAGGGGAATACGAAACAAATCACCCGGTTTTGGTCAAATACAAGGAGCTCGCGACAAACTTGTTAAAAGAATTCGAATACCATGAGCTGAACCAAGTTAACCGGGCTGAAAATTCCGAGGCGGACTTGCTTTCCAGGATCACAAATGAAGACATTGCCAAGCTTAGTGTGGACTGCTGGATAGAGTTCACAGAGCGCCCAGCCATTGACAGGATAGAAATCCACCAGATTGGAGATTCGGAAAAAGATTGGGTTGACGAGATCAGGGAATATATCGAGCGGCAAACCCTCCCCAACGACCCTGACCGGGCAAGAATCTTGATGAAACAGGCCGCTAGATACACGATTATTGATGGCGTGCTTTATCGGAGATCCTTTACCAAGCCACTGCTGAGGTGTGTCAGGTCCGAAACAGTCACCAACCTGTTATACGAAGTTCACGAAGGCGTGTACGGAGGGCATCCCGGAGCCCGGACACTATCCGACAAAATCAGATTCCTCGGGTATTATTGGCCAACAATGAAAAGAGATGCAGAAGACTACGTCTGCAAATGCGACCAGTGCCAGAGGTTCGCCAACATACCAAGGCAGCCGTCCACCAAGCACCCGGGGGAGCGCAAATGATAGTGGTCGCAGTGGACTATTTCACAAAATGGGTTGAGGCAAAAGCACTGACTAGTACTACGGAAGCAAGTATCATCAAGTTCGTCTATGATCACATCTTCTGTTGGTTTGGTCTACCGCGGGCCATTGTCTCCGATCACGGACCCCAATTTCAAAGCAAGTTCACGGCGGAGTGCAAGAGACTCAACGTGGAACATCGACAATCCTCAGTCGCAAGACCGCAGGGAAATGGACAGGCCGAGGCCGCGAACAAGTTGATAATGACCGCTTTGCACAAAAGTTTGAAGGGAAGGAGTGGTCGCTGGATGGAAGAGCTCAGTACTGCTCTATGGGTTGTCCGAACCACGACAAGGAACTCAATGGGAGAAACCCCTTTTTCCCTGACATATGAATCAGAGGCGGTCGTACCTGTGGAAGTAGCCTTGCCCACCTATAGGGTCGCCCAATTTAATGAAACAGAGAATGAGGGAGCCCGCAGAAAAGACTTAGACTCTACCGAAGAAAAACGGTTGGAAGCACGAGCAAAAATGGTCAATTATAAGCAGAAGGCCAAAGTCCATCATGACAAAAGGGTGAACAAGAAATCGTTTGCCGTGGGAGACTGGGTTCTGAGGAAAGTTGAAGTCACAGGGAGGCAGCCCGGATACAACAAGCTTTCGCCCAACTGGGAAGGCCCTTATCAGATTGCCCGCGTGATCAAAGAGGGAACCTACAGGCTTCTAACGGCAGAAGGAAAAGACTTGAAAAACGCCTGGCATAGTGATCATCTGAAAAAGTATTACCCTTAGAAGACAGAATTGTAGATCTTGAAATCTTTTTGCAATCAATGGCAGTTAGAAATTGTGGAATTACTCATGTATTGTAACAAAATGGCAATGTAATCTGTTCGAGTAAAGTAAATAATACTGCTATTGTTCTCTGAAATTACTCAAGTATGTTCGTTCTCAAAGCGCGGTCATGTGCCCTCGAGCCAGACCGCATGCCCGCGATGCGGATGCCGTTTGCAAGTCTACGAACGATGCGCGGTCATACGCCCTTGAGCTAGACCGCAGGGCCCATGTCTTACGCCCTTGAGCTAGACTAAAGTGGGAGAATGAATTCCTTGGTGGGATTATTTCCTTGTGAAATTCCGAAGACCCAAGATGCGCGGTCATACGCCCTCGAGCTAGACCGCAGGGCCCATGTCTTATTCCCTTGAGCTAGACTAAAGTGGGAGAATGAATTCCTTGGTGGGATTATTTCCTTGTGAAATTCCTAAGACCCAAGATGCGCGGTCATACGCCCTCGAGCTAGACCGCAGGGCCCGTGTCTTACGCCTTTGAGCTAGACTAAAGTGGGAGAATGAATTCCTTGGTGGGATTATTTCCTTGTGAAATTCCGAAGACCCAAGATGCGCGGTCATACGCCCTCGAGCTAGACCGCAGGGCCCATGTCTTACGCCCTTGAGCTAGACTAAAGTGGGAGAATGAATTCCTTGGTGGGATTATTTCCTTGTGAAATTCCTAAGACCTAAGAAGGCGCGGCCATACGCTCTCGAGCTAAATCGCGTGCGCGGAAACAAGGATAGTTCAAACGAGAACAAACCTTCTAAGCTATGTAATCAAAGGAGTGATAGCAAAAGAGCACGCAAGAGAGGAAATCAATAGCAAAACTGAAAACAAATATACATATACAAACCAAAAATCACTTGTTCAAAAATGTCCGGACCTACACTATTACAAAAATTCCCCAGGATGCAACCCGGTCTGATCTTCAAGAGGCCGGGGGAGGAGCATTCTCCATCTATGGAACAGAGCCAGAGGCATCAGTGTCAGGTACAGATCCAGACTGATCCTGAGAAGCATCAGCAAGAGCGGAGGCATAAGGAGAGTAAGGAAGAACCATACCATCAATGTACGGGCCGTCGGGGCCAAATGTTCTCTCCAAAGCTGCGACCAGAGGCAAGGTTCCCGCGGCAGAATATCTGAATCCATCAATAGCGGAAAGAAGATCTTGGACAGTGACCGGAGCGACGGGAGGGAGAGTTGATCTGACAGACTCGGGAAACTCGGAGAGTTGATCCGTGGTAAAGGGCACTAGAGCATGGCCAGCAAAGCATTGAGGGTCTGAGGCCGTAATGGAGCAAAGAATCGCAATCTCTTGCGCAGTGTATTTGCCCGTAGCTGCCAGGTTACGACCTACTGTATGGAGAGCTGAGTTGTATTTCTCTATGCTTGCCTCCTCCACCTTCTCTCTATAAGCATCAGACGCCTCGAACTCGGCCACGGCTTTCCCTCGCTCTTCTTTCAGAACAAGTTCCCGGTCTTTCTCAAACCGCATGGCATCCAAAACCTTGCCATCCAGTTCATCAACCTTTTCAGATAAGCTCCTGTTCTTCTCCCTCTCCTCCTCCAACCGCTTGTCAGCCTCAGCCAGGCGAGCTTCGAGTCGTTGTTTCTCAGACTCAATAGTTGCTTTTTCAGCCTCAGCTCGGTCTTTGGCCTCGCGAGCTGCGTCGAGATCGTTGCTCAATTTAGAGTTCTCCTTGACCGCAGTCATCAACTCGGCATCTTTATTTTTAAGCTCCTCTCCCGAGCCCTCCAGGAACTTGGACAAGCGGGCAATCTCATCCTTCGCCTCCGCCAATTTCTTCCCCCTCGCTGCGGCCAAAGCAACTTCGGCTTCATACTGAGACCGCATATATAGCAGGTCATTGCTAACCTGTTTTGATAAAGGAGCATATGGAGATTATATTAAAAGCGGGAGGAGGAATCAGAGGGCCAAAGGATCGATATATAAAAAGAAAGAGCACGTCGGTTTAGACAAGGAAAATGAGACACTAACCTCAGCCATAGCCAAGCCCGCGTGACCCAGGGCGGTCAGGAAGTTGGTCTTGGACAGCACCTTCTGTTGATAGTCCGGGAAGTTCATACGGTGCAGAAGCCCATCGCCAACATAAGAATTGAAGCCGCGGCGGCTATGGAGATCAACCCCATATACCTCAGGGGCCTCAGCTACCTTCTTCCCAAACTCCTTAGCTCGGTCCTTGTCTTAAATTAATTCAACGGGGAAGCGCTCCGAGCATAAGGTCCCTTTGGCGGGGGAAGATACGGTAAAACTGCGAGAATGAGACTCCAGATGGGGCTGTTTATTTTTTGGAGGCAAGGGGTCAGCGATCGGACTCGGACCCCTTTTCTTCGTAGCCTCGGGCACTGTTTTGCCTTCATCGTGAGAGAGAGTGGGAGACCCCGAGCCCGTCAAATCTTTTCCCCGTCCGCTCCCGCGGGGCCGTAGAGGAAGCTCGCCCGTCTACGGCACAACTGCAACAACCTTTTTTGACTTGTCCAGAAGATCCGTGATCGGCAGTTTTCTCCCGGGGGCCTCGGCCTTCTGCATTTCAGACTGCCTCTGCTGCTTTGCCTCAGCCTCCCGCTGCTTCGCGGCCAATCTCAAAGCGTTAATATTCTTGGGAGGCATGGTATCAGTAGGATCTGCGGGCAAAAGTAACAGTCAGTCAGATATGATCGGATAAACTAACAGGTAAGAAATTTCAGTTGATTAAGTATGAAAAAGACCAGTCAAGCCCGGATCCGGGCATTGTTCCCCAAATCGGCAAGCAGGGCACTCATGGGCAAAGGCAAAATCTTGGTGAACCCTCCAGCAAGGATCCCGCCACATAGGAGTCATGTTAACCCTGCTCTCAAAATCAGGATTTCGGCATGGGGCCACCCCGGCGTAAGCCAAAAGACTCTCATTGTTGATGATGGCTTGAACGTCGAAAACTTGTTCAACCACGACCACGGTCTGGTCCTCTAAAGTAACTGATGCCGGGCGAGGTAATCCTGCATGGCGGACGCAAGATCAATACCCCCATCTGAGCTAGGATAATCCTTGGAAGATATGGACAGCGGGGAAGTATTATCAGGCTTGGAAAAAGGCCACCCGAGTCGATTCTGAATCACCAGAGGATATCTCTGCCACTGATCGAATTTGTTAGAAGCCGCAGAAAAGATCTTTTTCGACCTAGGTTTCGTTTTCAAGCTCAAACTGCTCGCGGTGACCTGATGGGTGAAGAAAACGTACAAGGCGGACAGAGAGGGTTCATATCCCAGTACCCTGCTTACGACAATAAAAGACACTAGATAACGAATTGCATTGGGAGTCAAGTCCATGGGAAGGCACTTGGAAAACTCCAGGAATTCGCAAATGAACGGGTCCAAGGGAAGCCGGAGGCCATTCTTAAATTGAACGGGATAAAACACACAAGCGATATTATCTGCCCGTACGCGGGCAGGACCAGCCAAATTGCTTCCTGAAGGAGAGGTATAATCATCAAGACCGCCGACAAGGTAGATTTTGCGATCGATGTGATACACGGTTAAAAACTCATCATCGGAGTCCTGCTCCTCCACCATGCCCGCTCCAGAGCTGGAGGCTCCGGCCTGGCTCGCAACCCTATCGTCGGGCCCCTCGGGGAAGGAAGCCAAAATTTGAACCGGGGAGCGGACGCGTTTGACCATACGCGCGGTATCTGGGGCCATTCTCTCTAAATCCCCCCGGGGTCAGAGGGTGTCTCAGATGACTCAGACTCATCAACTAGCCCATGAGCCACGATCGCCCCAACCTCAGCCTCAAGAGCGGGTTCACCATCAACCCCCATTTCTTGATCGGAAGCCTCTGCACTGCTCGTGACCTCAATAACACCAGGGGCCAAGCCCGGAGATCGCGCCTGTTCGTCCTCGTCATTAAAAGGAGCGTCCATCCAACTATGAGAATCAGGGCCACTCGAGGCTACACGCTCCCCGCACGACCTTACCAACCTTCTAGCGTTTCCAGCCATATCTACATTATCGGGGAATCGAGTTAAAACAGCCATGACAAAAATGCCCAAGTGTTCCTCTCCCCCCCAACACCCTCATCCTTGTGGAATCATAATGGACGGAGGGACCTGTTTCCCACAACAGGGGCAAGACCCAGGGTTCCCAGCTATACGCTAAACCTATGGCAATGAACTCATTCAAAGACAGCCGTTTCCAGGCATTCAACAGGAACCTGTATACCCCACCGGTCCTCCGGCAACAACCAAACAGGTCAGGACGGAGTTTACGCCCTAAATCCAGCCCTTCCATGGCTACAACAATATTTCAACAAATTTTCAGAAATTAGGGGCCAGAAGTCGGACTCGAAGACACGAGGTTACGAGAAGTCACACAAATCTCGTACAAATCCGAAAGCTCGACAGGAGAAAGTTTTTAGGGTTCGCGCTCGAAAAACGGCGACGAAAAGAATGGCAGAAATTAAGACGACGAATCGAAACAAAGAAGAAAAAGTGAAGTGCGGAGCAATACCTGTAAAATAGAAGTGATGAACGAGAACGAGATCTTCAAAGTCAGGAATCCGGAGAAGCAAAGTCTTCGTTGGAACTGGAAGGTAGAAAGACGTGAGTTACGAAAGTTTGGAATGATTCAGCTTCCGTGGTATTTATAGCGCCGGAAATGGGTCGGATCGACCTGAAATATCTGGTAACCCGATCGAAACCCGAAAAGTGAGGAGGCGGGAATTGCTTTTTCGAATACCGATGACGGTTCGCATTTAATGAATGTGTTCCTGGTCATGTCAAAAGACAGATGGCTACGCCACTAGCCTGACACAAGGGGCCCACCTGTCCTTTCGTCAACCACTATTCTAAGACTCCCGTCCCATTGTGATCCGTGCCCGCATTTATTGCGATTTGCCCGAATCGAGCCTAGGAAGTATAACTCCTCGCGCCACACATAAATGAGCTAACCCTCTGAGTTAGGGGCCACTGATGAGACCGAGCCTTCTGGGCCGGATGCTCGCCGGTCTAGATTAATGCGACCTAACGCGCCCGAACCGGACCTGAACTCTGGAAGACGAACCGGTAAGGAACGCGGGCTAATAAGCCCGAGGGAATCGATCTCCCTGATATATATGCCCGAGATGACTCTGCCTCCCGCCATCCTGAGGAGCCCGTGGTGCCCAGCTGGCACAAACGTACGCGAGGCGTCACCTATCCGTACCTGACACACCATAACGGTTGGTGATGGAACCATGCTTCCCTGACAGACACGCCACCTTCCCAGCCACTCTCCTGACCGATCCACTGGGGACTCGCCACGTGTCCCCCCAGTACCAGGGTGGTTAGTACCTTATGCAGGTTTCTTTCCTTTGGTCATATATATACTTCTTTTCGCTCCCATGAGGAAGGTACGTGCTCTATCCATTCCACACACACAAGGTCTTCATTGAGCCTTCTTCAACGACCAATCCTGAAAGACCACTCTTTCGTCTAAGGATGCCTAACCGCCGCACCGAGCATTCGGGGGGGCGGGACACTGCGAGGTGGGTAGTTTATCTGAGGCGGATGCCTCCTAAAGAGTAACGGAGGTGTGCGAAGGTAGGCTCAAGCTAAGATTCTGCTCGTGAGCGTAATGGTATAAGCCTGCCTGACTGTGAGACCGACTGGTCGAACAGAGACGAAAGTCGGCCATAGTGATCCGGGAGTCCCGTGTGGAAGGGCTCTCGCTCAACGGATCAAAGGTACGCCGGGGATAACATAGGTTTTCCTCAGAGATCTTACTCTTACACCCGAGGGCCTAAGCCGGATTCCAACCCGGCCTTGGTCTTAACGGTGTTCTTGTTTGTGTTGTGATTATGATTAAGAGACAGCAAAGTTGGAGTTCTATCTCCGTGACCCCAGAAATCTAGGGCGTCATCAGTTGCTTCTTAAAATATAAAATAAATTCTTTGTAAAATATTCTTTACGTCCTATTAATTATTTCATTCCTCATTGATTTAGTTATTTCACATGTTCCTCATTGATTTAGCTGCTTATGGTTAAAAGCTTTATTATTTCACCCACTAATTCTCTCTCCTACTTTATACTCACAACACAAATCAATTTACTATTCTCTACCACACTCTCTCTTTTTACCTCACTTTTTATACTCGCAACACTTATTTCACTATTTTTTTTAATTTACGTGTAAATAGTAAATATGAAGTAACTAATAGGACGGAGGGAATATTATTTCTTTAATAGGATGGAGGGGATATTATTTCTTAATTTTTTTATGTATATGAGCAACCCTGATGGTAATGACATCAAAATTATATTGAACATACAATTAGATTAAAGTTTACGGAAATTGTATGAAGCTCAAAAAAGAAAAATCTTAAAAAATGCAACGGTCATTCTGTGTGGTGTTGACGGCCGAGTGTTTTTAGAGACTTTAATTACAAACACCCCTCCTTAATAAGCTCCATATACTACCTTCTCATTAGAAATATGCACACTTATGAGAGTGCGTGAGAATTAAAAACACATTTTAAAAATAGTATTCCCTTTGGTCCAAAATAATTGTCACTTTTGGTCAAACAGATATAAGTTTGACCAATACATTTAAATAAAAATAATGATCCTAATGAAAAATTAAAAATTGAAATTAAAGTATTATTATTCATAATACAATGACAAGTTTTAGATTTTTATTAACATCACTATTTTTTATTTAAATTATAATAGAAAAAGTGAAACTTATTGAACTCATTAAAAATATTCGTACACAATGTCATGACCGAAATTATTCAACTTTCAATATGATCCTTCATAAAAGTGAAGACAATTTCTGTTGATGGTATCCTACGTGATGATTATCAACAAGAGTCAAGTGTAATCTTTGTCTATGATTATCAACAAAAGTCAAGTGTAATCTTTGTCTATTTTTGGATTCCTCTTAACGAAGCTGTCTTTTATCATAGACAATTGAGCGTCGTATTTTTGAGAGTTGCAAATGTGGATGCCTTCAAATTTTGATATGTGATGATGTGTATTTTTGGTAGTTCTACAATGCAAGAGTTAAAAAATTAAAAGACTTAATTAAGATTTTATAAATATAATATATAACTAATACTCCTTTCATCCCAAAATGATTTTATAGTTCTTTCGACGTCACCACATAGGGAATTTTGAGCAATAATTTTAAGTTAATATATTTATAGTTATTAATTGGGCAAATTGCATTTTAGTTAACTGAGTGTGTCCTCAAGTTCCATTTAGTTATCCAGTTTGTATTTCGGTTAATTTAGTTATCGAATTTGTTATTTTGTTACAATCAGTGTAAAATTTGTTAGCCCATTAGAAAACTAATGAGAATTGATGAAAAATGTAACAATGTTCTTTCAAAATTGCAATGATCAACCTTAAAGTTTAAATTATTCCATTACACCCCCAAACTAACGAATATTAAGAGCTATCTTCTTTCTAATCAACAACAACAATAAAAAGCCCAAGTCCGGCAACCACGATAACCACCGTCATCATCACTTTCTCAAAATCCGGTCATCACCACCACCCAAATCCGGCCACTACCATAACCACCTATCTTCTTTCTAATCAACAACAACAATAACAATGTTAATGAGGCACCCAAATCCAAACCCAAACAACCACCATTGCACTCGCCTAATTAGACTCCAATTCATTACGGTTGCAGCTATGAACCTTCTCACATATTATCAAGCCTCTTATGCTTCTTTTTAGTCCTGGAACTACCTTAGTTCTGCTTCTTCCTTTTACTCGAACCAGAGCCAGACGGAAACAATCGCATGACAGTTACAATAATTCACTCAAGTCTGTATAAAATTTATACATAAACTATATCCCTTTCGTTATAAATAACCAAATGCAGTCGTTCAATCAGCAACCACTGGAAGTGATGAATTCGAAAATTGGAAACGGCACTGAACAGAAAGCAGATTGAGAGTGATATCAAATGAGTGACCTTTGTGAGGATTGCTCAACTGATGATCGGATCAAAGACAGACAGAGAAAATCAAACCCTATAATTCATCAATTAAAACGAAATCAGCTAACCGTTCTGCAGAAAGAGTCGGAGGTGCGCCGGAGAAGAAGGGAGGGGTAATCAGAGTGTGACAGATAGGAGAAGAAGGGGTTTAGGGCTTAGACAGATACAAGGTGGAGGTAGAGGTGGAGATAGCCGGAGGGGTTGCCGGAGGAGGGGTTGGGGGATCGCCGGAGGAGGGTGTGGTGATAGAGAGAGAATGTAGTGAGAGAAAGTAGAGAGAGAGAGAGAGAGAGGGAACGTCTCTGTTTGTGCGCCGAATGAGATGACCTGGGTGGGATGGGATGGGAGGGGATGGGGTTTCTTAACATTCATGAAGAGCTAAGGGGCGTATTGAGATAGTTTAAATTGTAGGGGTGATCATTGTAATTTTGATAAAAGTTTGTTACGTTTTTCATCAATTTTCGATAGGTTTTTGACAAACAAACGGATTTTACACTGATTGTAACAAAATGACAAATTCGATAACTAAATTAACCGAAATACAAACTGGATAACTAAATGGAACTTGAGGACAAACTCAGGTATAACTAAAATGCAATTTGCCCTTATTAATTTTTAAAACATGTTATTGATAATATTGTTGATGTGTTAATAAAAAGTTTTGAATTTTCATTAGTACAATTGAATTAACCTAAACTTATTGCTCAGAGATCCTTCGTATTAAAAAGGAACAAATAGGAAGATCATTTAGGACCGAGGGAGTTTAAAATATTAAAAGATGCGGTAAAACCTGAATGGTAAGATGGTGCGATTCGGTACCGTTATGTCCCGTCCCATTAAAATTTATTTTTTGTTGTGTACGTGAGTTAAGGAGAAAGTATAAGTCTTTTAAAAAGTAGAGAATGTATATGTATTTTAAAAAAGTTAGTAGGTGGATATGTATTGTGAATATGAAATGTGTGATAGAACTACAAGTAGGTGAAGGAAGGTTCGTGTAATGGACCATCATTGGTTTTTTCAACATGTTCTAGATATCACTGTCTCAGGAAATAATGATTCTAAGTCAAGAAGAGAACATCGAAGTATTGCGGTTTATTATAAGAGGCACTTAAATTTTTGTGGAATCGTTAATATCGGTTTGGATGTGAAGTATCAGTCTATCGAGACATCATTGAAAAGGATGATAAAGGAACCGTAGTTCGTCCACTAATAATAATGGGGGTGATGGCGGATCTTCTGTAGTTTAGTTATGCTTTTATAATTTCTTTCTTTATGTCTTATGTTTTATGTGTGGCTTTTGTTGTTTGATTTTTTCATGGCTTTTGTAATTTTTATATTGTTGTTGTATTGTAATATATACTCCCTCCGTCCTACCTCACTTGAGACTTAAGAGGCGGACACAATAATTAAGGGAATAAAATAAAATAAATAAAATGTGTGGTAGAAAATGAAGAGAGAGAGAATGAGTGAGGTTAAAAGTAGGTTGGTTGAATAAATTGTGTGGTAAAAAATAAAGAGAGATAATGGGTGGGTGGAGTAGATTGAATATAAGTTTATAAAAAGATGACCATTTTGGGAAGTATTAATTAATTTGTTTATTTCGGATGTTCTCTTATCTGTTTTTATATTTTGTTTTCACCTCTAAATTTCGTTAATTATATATAAAGATAATATTAACTACTCTATCCGTTCCAATTTAAGGTTCTTACTTTCCTTTTTTAAATTGTCCCGGTTTAAAGTTTTTAGCAAACGATAACTGCCTAGATAGGTTGTATCTATTGGTTATCACCAAATTAACTATTACCATTTTACATATTACAATGGAGTACTGAATGCGTGCATGAGCACCTTTCTTCATAGAAAAATAACATAAATTCATATTCTCTTCGTCTCAAAAATAATATTCTTATTCTCTTACTATTTAAACCTTTTAAATTAGTCGTTATATTTTTTATACTCATTTTGATCCAAATTATAAAAATAAATATCTTTTTTAAATAACGAAACAAAAAAATAATTACAGGACAAAAGGAGTGATGATTAGTGATAGAGTTGTGATTAAATATAACAGTAACTCCTTTTACTTTCAAAATCTTTAACTAAAATAAATTTTCAAAAGTTAAATATCTTTTAAATTAACATTGGGCCAAAATACGTTTAGCCCCCAAAGTATACACCAAATCCCACTTTGCACCACAGCGCGAATTTTGTCCCAAAGTGGTACCCAATGTTTAAATAATCCCACTTTGCCCCCCAGCTTCCAACGGACGTTAGAAATATAACAAAATATGTCATGTGCATGGCATGTGACCAATATTTTGGTCATTCTCCTTTTAGCTTTTATTATTTATTTAAGTTAATTTCCCACTCTTTAATGTACCTGAATTAAAAGAAATGTTTTTCATTTTATTATTAAACTAAAAAATATTGCTCAAGAATTATATTGTATACACCAAATAATAAAAAATAAAAATAATAAAATAACACATTAAAAAATAACAATAAAACATAATATAAATTAAATCCAAACAAAAAGTAAAATAAAAGAAAGAGAGAGAGAGAGGAAAAAAGAAAAAAAAAATCCCAAGAAACCCAGTTACCCAATTCCCAGTTCACCCCTTTTCCCGTCACCCCCTCCGTAACCCTCCTCCCATCACCCATTCCCACTTCCCGTTCCCCTTATCCCCTCCATTCATACGATTCCCTGTCATCTCCATCTCCCTTCTCACCCTTCGTCATCTCCCTTCTCACTCTTCACTGCCATTAGCACCACCACCACCAACAACAACAATGGTGAAAACTCTACCAATAATGAAAAATTGTTTAGATCTAGCACTTCCTCTTCTCCTTCTCTTCATCGCCTATCCCTCTCTTCCCTCTTCCCCCGCCTCCTTCACTCACTCACAGATTGAATCGTTCCGATGAAACTCAAGTCTGAGTTTTTTGGGTTTTTTTTCTTCCAATTTTGATCTTTAATTTGAAGGAAATTATTGTAATCAAGTGTTAAAATATGATATGTTTCTTGCTGTTATTGTTTGGATGGAAGCAATTGAAGGGGAAAAACTGAATTTGATGTGTGATTTTGTGTTTGATGGTGAAAGGTGGTGGTAGTTGGTGGAGGTGGTGGCGGCGGATTGGTGGTGATGGTGTTAATTTTCTGGTGGTGGTCATGGTTTAGCATGATGATGAAGACATGACATTTTTATGGTGAAATGATGTTTAAGCCCTTAAGATTTTGAATGAAATGACTTACATACCCATCACATGCAATACACATGACATATTTCGTTAGATTTCTAACGTCTGTTGGAAGCTAGGGGGTAAAGTGGGATTATATAAACATTGGGTACCACTTTGGGACAAAATTCGCGTTGGGGTGCAAAGTGGGATTTGGTGTATACTTTGGGGGGCTAAACGTATTTTGGCCTTAACATTGTTACTTTTTTATTTGAGATGAAAAATGTTCAAGTTTTTCAGACTAATATTCGATTCATACTCCCTCCGTCCCATCTCACTTGATATTTAAAAAGTGGGCACAATAATTAAGAAAAAAGAACTAAATAATATTATGTAGAAATAAATAGAGAATGAGTGAGGTAAATAGTATGTTGATTGAATAAATTGAGTGATGAAAAAAAATTAAGAGATAGAATAAATAGTACTCCCTCCGTCCCAGAGTAAGAGTCATACCTCCCATTTGCACGATTATTAAGAAAAATGGAAATGATGGAAGTGTTGTGAGTGTAAAAGTAAAGTAAGAGAGAGAATGAGTGGGGGGAGTAGTAAGTTGATTGGTGTTGTGAGTACAAAAGTAAAATATGAGAGAAAATGAGTGGGGCGAATAGTAAAGATTCTTTGCCATGTTTTAGGAATAGGACTCTTACTCTGTGATGTACCAAAATAGAAAATAGGACTCTTACTCTCGAACGGATGGAGTAGGATAGATTGAATATAAAATACTCCCTCCGTCCCGCCGGAAACTTCAAAAAAAAATTATGGCACAAGAATTAAGGGAAAAAGTGAAAAAGGTGATGTGTTGTGAGTGTTGATAGTTGAGTGGGAGAGAGAAAGTGTGGTAGAGAATAGTTAGTGGGTTAGTGGATGTGAGTATGAGAAGTGGGACCCACTAATTGAAAAGTATTAAAAACTTTCCATTTATGGATTTTGCAATTTCTACGGGACGCCCAAAATGGTAAGTTTTCAATTTCCGGCGGAACGGAGGGAGTAACAAACAAATGATTATTTTAAAAGTTTCAAATGAACAAAATAAAATGAAAATAAGTTTGCAAGACGGAGTCCGTCCCATTTGAAGCTTCGTCATTTTAGCGATGGCATAAATTAAAGAATGTGATACGTGTAAGAAAGGTTGTGAGAGGGAAGGAATTAGTGGATGTGAATGCTTTTTCTATAAAACTAAAGTATGAAAGAGAATGAGTGGGGTGAATAGTAAAGATTTTTATCATTTTAGGAATAAAACTCTTACTTTGAGACGTACCAAAATAAAAGGACTCTTACTCTAAACGGAGGGAGTACACAACTTTTTAGAGATAGGGTTGGATTATGATAGTGGTATTCATTTATTCTGTGTGATTGAAAAAGTGCATATTTAATGGGACGGATGGAGCCGTCATTAAAATAGTAATATTTTTCTTATACTCAATCTCTCCCAAAATGATTTAAGTACATTTTAAGTTGTAAAGTGCATTAACAAATAATGTTTTATTATGCAAGTCTTTATATCAATAAAAAGGATGAATAATCAAACGTGACTATCAATTTGGGACGGAGGGAGTAAAACGATAGTCAACAAGATTATTATTCGCAACAAACAACTACCATCTAAAGTTATATTCAATATCTCAAATGTGTTATCAATATGTATCTCATTCACTTGGCTTATTCATTTAATTTTCAATTACAAAGTAAAGTGAGTAGTTTTGTAATTGTATGATTCTTAATGCAGCCATATAATAGACCGTTATTTAACTGTTAAATAAATGAGAATTTTTCCGTGCATCGCACGGGTTAGAACACTAGTTTCTATACTTTTCCCAAAATTTAGCACCAAATTCATCAAATATCAACTAGATTACTGTTATAGAATTAAGAGAGAGCAATGCTAGGGCCACAAAATAAGGTCACAAAATCTTGCTCACAATATGAGGTGGCGATATTTTATTGGTTGCATCGATAATGGACCCGCCACACTCTAATTAAAAACACCAATAACATCATTACACCTAGGATTTTGTGAGCAAGTTTTTGTGAATTTTTTGTGCCCCTAGTATTATTCATTAAGAAAACTTTAAAAAGATAAAAACTTGTGTGAGACGGTTTCACAGATACACGAGACGTCTCATGTAAGACGATTTCATGAATCCTGGTAATAACCTAAGTCGAGCAATTTGCCACAGGAGATGAGGCTGCTATATGGCCATCTATTTATTATTGCAATGTTCAAATACAGATAATGACATTTGCTCTGTGGCCTAACCCCACCCCCCCACCCCCCCCCCCCCCCCAGGTAGTGAAGTAAAAAAAAAAAAAGTGTCAAACTGAAAGCTACCTTCATTATTTTCCTAGGCAAAGTTGAAAAAATCAACTGTAGGACAGTCCCCGACATACTCCCTCCGTCCCAAAACAAAACAGCTTCGCCATTTTGGAGTTGTAGGAAAATTAAAGAGATGGCATGTATATATATATACTCCTTCCGTCCCACCACAAGTGAGACTAATTTCTTTTTCAGTCCGTCCCACCACAAGTAAGACTGCCCAAATTTGTTGACTAAGGTGGACACTCGGGATAAATTTGCGCATTGTTTGGATTTGATCAACATTGGTCAAAGATGATAGCAGGCGGTCTTGGTGGCAACCTGACCTAGACATGCCCGGTTCATATGAACCGCGGGTTCCCGGTTCATGAACCGCCGGTTCACGGTTCATAATATGGATGAACCTTATAAAACCGCCTATACCCGGTTCACGGTTCCAGTTCACGGTTCATACGGTGAAAACAACTTGTGGTAACACCACAGTCTGCACTAACACTTACATCACTTGTCACCAAGCTGCTCCTCCCACCACTCGAACACAAAACCTCTCTTACCATCCCTTACCTCTTTACCGCTGATCTACCCCATGGAGGATCTGTATTTTTAGTTTTAACACCTACCTTACTTAGACATTGTTTTATTTATTTATTTTTTGGTTTGGGAATTATCACACACATTGTTTCATCATTTCTATAAAGGAAATTCAAATTAACAGTATTTTTGAAAAGTACTCTCTCAGTCTCATATTTTTTGGCCACTTTTGACTTTTATTGGTCAACACTAGTGAACTTTGACCAAACATAAATATCAATCTAATCATCTTAATTAAAATTTAAAAAGTGTTACTCATAAATCACTAAGTTCTTTAATAATATCAATTTTTATAACTTCGTTACAATTATTTGATTGACATTAGTAATTGATCAAAGTTTACTTGTGTTGACCATTAAAAATAGAAAGTGGCCAAAATAAATGAGACAAAGGGAGTAACTAGTTAATAATTAGAAGAAAGTGTATAATGACATTAATATTTATTACTCTCTGTCCTTAAAAGGTTTGTCTATTTTTGTTTAATGTTTTTTTTAAAAAAAAAAACTCTATTTTTGTTTAATGTTTTTTTTTTAAAAAAAAAACTCTGTTTAGATGTATTTTTACCTCTCTTTTTTTTTTCGCTAGTCTTTTTGTATTTTTCAAACTCCATATGTTTCCTTAAAGAAATTTTAGTTGATAAGCCACTCAATCAAAGTAAAAGCTATTGATAAATTAAACTTGGCAACATGGATATATTCTCATCCACACACGTGTGCCATTTAATCAAACATCCAACTATTGTGGATAATTATTATAGTAATTACTCTTTTAAACCATTATTTATCACCTAAACCACACAGATAGTTAGTGACTTTCTCACCAAGAATAAATAACAGTAAAATCATCAATCAATCATATTCACTATATATTGATTGTATTGTTGTTAAATTAAATTACTTCCTCTGTCCCTAAATGAGTGTCAATTTTCAAGAAATATTTGTCCCTAAATGAGTGTCTTTTTCGAACATAACCTTTTCCCTAAACGTTTTTTTTCGAAAAAAAATTCACCGGTTTCTTTATACGTGCAAAATTAAAGGTTTGGAAAAGAGATTACAAGATTATATATGAATCGTTGTTACCAAATTGTTCAAAAAGTTGAGATTTTCAGTGTCCCTTAAAATGAAATTTGGACACTCATTTAGGGACATAGGGAGTATTTTTTTAAAAAAAATTAAAATACAAAATTTATTTTAAGATGAAAAAAGAACCTATGACACTTTTTAGGAACAAAAGTAATAATAACCACGGAGTATTATTTAATTTTGACGGCAACAATAATTTGTTTCACTTTTCAACCAAATTCATACGTATGTTTTTTAAGACATTATCAGAAAAACCACACTCATTTATTTTAATTTAATTTACACATAATATGGCATAAGTATGAAGTTACGGTTATCTGTATCCACTTTTTTTTTTTTTTTTTTTTTTTTTTTGAAAAAAATGTATCCACTTTTAAGAGATACATCAGGATTTAATTTTATTTTACTACCAAGGACTAATAATTAAAATGTAATCAGGATGTTACTCCTTCCGGTCTAAAATAACTGTCACTTTTAAGCTAAAATTTTGGTCCAAAATAACTGTCACTTTTGGGCTAAATGTCTTTCTTACCCTTGCACTGAAACTTATTTTGTTTTATTAATTGTCTTAGTGTGAGACATTAATGTAGTAAAGATGCACATTTAATAGGGGTAAAGTTGACACTTTTGTCACTAAATCATGATAATAATTGATTTTCTTAAGAATTGTGCAAATGCCAAAAGAGACAGTTGTTTTGGACCGGAGGGAGTAATAAGTTTGTACTAAATGACATGAAGTTAAGTGATTAAGATATGTCCCCAGTGTTGCGGCATGTGACATTCTAATTGCTCACCAAATCTTTTCTGGTTTGGTTAGTTTAATCACATATTAATGTAATTAATTAATCTCTTCAGATATGGTATTAAATTAATTTAATTGTTAATATTATCACATTAGCTGGCCGACAGAAAGAGATGTTTGACTTAAATATTAAGGAAAGAAAAAGTAAATATTAGGTCGATCAAGAATGGGAAGATAACCTTATAAGGTAGTTAGGCTCCTCCTTTTATTGAAGCATAATTTTACTTTCTAATTACAGTAATTGTGGTTGAGGAAGTTTTGTGTGAGACGGTTTCACATATGAGACATGTCTTGATGAGAGAGGAAATGGGCTTGCTCCGCCCCGTTCATAGAGGGTCAAACCATTTACTCTTTCAACGAAATCTGTCTCACACAAATTTTATCATTGTGGTTTGAAAGACAATTAAGCTACACCTTTATCTCCAAGTTGTCCGTCTCACACAACTTTGCCTAGAGAAATAAGTTGTTGGTCCATATTTTACGCACAATTTAAGTGTGTGAATATGACAAGAGATTTTACGCATAAAAAGAGATTTTAGGAGGTGAGACTTTCTTAACCCTCGTACTTTCATAAAGCTTCGATTTTAACCACTCTTGTTTTATTTTAGCAATTTTAACCATCGTACTTCAGATAAACATTCATTTGATGATCTTTTTTTTTTAGCAATTTTAACCATCGTACTTTGAATTTTTGGGGGATGATTGGTGCGTATCGAAAGTACAATGGTTAAAAATGCTAAAAAAATAATAAGAGTGGTTAAAACCGAAGCTTCATCAAAGTACGAGGGTTTAAAATGTTGATAGACTAAAAGAAAAAATACACCAGGATTCATTTTGCCCATTTTACAATTTTTGCCCCCAATTGTGTAAATTTCTTAGCTCCGCGCCCCTGCTTGTCAATAAATCTTTTAGAGAAAATTGAAAACGTAATTACACAAAGAATCGTATATAAGCGGCCAAAAATCAACATCACCTTATTCCAATAGCCCAACACGAAAGTAAATGCTCACCCCAGGATCCGGAAGTAAATGTTCTTGAGTGAGGGTAGGAGAGTTAAATTCAAGATATGGATCTGGGTAGAATTAGAGATAAATATCTAGGTTAACTTTTTTAATATTCACCCCTTACATTACTTACTCCCTCTGTCCCTAAATGAGTGTCCATTTCCAAGAAATCTTATGAGCGTCTTTTTTTAATATAACTTTGTCCCTAAATGTTTTTTTCGAAAAATTTTTCACTGGTTTCTTTATACGTGCAAAACTAAATGTTTGGAAAGGAGATTACAAGATTATATATGAATCTTTGCTACCAAATTGTACACAAAGTTGAGATTTTCAATGTTCCTTAAAATGAAATTTAGACACTCATTTAAGGACAGAGGTAGTATTATTTTTGGAAGGTCCAATTGGCTCTTTCAATTATAGTTATGCCCCCTAATACTTTTACATCAGCAGAATGGTGGTATGACACTATGACTATGCTATGTTAGAAAAAAAAAATACATATAGGCATGACTTGACTAAAATTTGAATGGCCAAATGACGGAAGGACTACGTGGTCCTACAAATTCTACAAAGGCAAAGGATAAAAATGAAATAGAAATAACTCAGGGACGAAAACGAAAAAGGTTGCGTAAGTTGGGGACAAAAAGGGTTAACTCGTATCAATAATAAGTTGTAAGTTTTCATTAGAATAACTAAACTAGCCACCAATGGCCTTCTGACTTAGTGGTATATGAGTGGTGTGTAAGGGCTTCCCTTAGGTGAGATCCTCGATTCGATTCCTCCTTTGGGGAAAAAGTGGAGAATCCAAAGTTTCACAACCCCATAGGGGTTAGTTATGCGCTGCAGGTGATCATTCAGATGGCGCGGGAATAAATGTCATATCTCAAAACAAGAAACTAAATGCTAACTAATTCCCCCAGCCACTCAAAATTTTGCACCAAATTCATCAAATAGCAACTAGATTAGTGTTATAGAATTAAGAGAGTTTAAAAATGACAAAAATTTGTGAAAGGCGGGTCTCGTTGATAGAGTAAATAGTTTACCTCCTTAAGGGCAGGGCGGGGCAAACACATTTCCTCTCTCTCGATGAGAAGCGTGTCACACAAGACTTCCTCTTTAAAAATATATAAATAGGTAAACGATATCATTAATCCTGGTTATAACTCGAGCTCAAGGGCCACACTGGGAAAATAAAGTCAACTCCATCTACAACTAAAAAGTCAACGGTTTCGGCAAGTCAAGCAGCCAGCCACTGGAGATGAGGTAGCAATATGGCCATCTATTTATTGCAATGTTCAAAGTTGAAAAAAATCAACTGTAAGACAGTCCCGACCTACTCCCTCCGTCCCAAAACAGCTTCACCATTTTGGAGTTGTACGGAAATCAAAGAGTATATATATATATAGATGCTCCCTCCGTCCCGCTCGAATTAAGATTTTTGGTCAATCTAATTATATTTTGACCAATAATTTGAATAAATATAATGATGCTAATAAAAAATTAAAATTGTTATTGTATCACGGTTACTAATAAATTCAATAACTATTTTTAGATTTTCATTAAGATAATTATATTTCTTCAAATTATTGGTCAAAGTTGGATTGACCAAAAATCCTAATTCGAGTGGGACGGAGGGAGTATATACAAAAGTACTGTGAATGAGAAAGTGGTAGTGACAGTGGTGATTTGAGAGTGAGGCATGCAATTTAAGTGTGTAAATATGACAAGTGGGGTAGCCGGGTAGGGTGAATAAAAAAGCAAGAAAAATTGGACATTTTAGGAGGTGAGACTTCTAGATGAGACACCCAAAAATCAAGTTAGTGAATATTGTTTTGAGACAGAGGGACCTAAAAGACTTCTCAAGAAAATCTAGAAAGTATCAGCACAAAATGTCGAACTACCAGTCAAATCACTACTTTGGGAGTTATGTATAATTGAATGCATGAATTATTCAAGGTTGACCACCTCTCTAACTGCAAAAGAGAAGTACTCCCTCCGGTCCAAAATAACTGTCTTTTTTTTGTTTTTGCACAATTCTTAAGAAAAACAATTAATATCATGATTTAGTGATAAAAGTGTCAACTTTACCCCTATTAAATATGCATAATTACTACACTAATGTCTCACAACTAAGACAATTAATAAAGAAAAACAAGTTTAAAAGCAAGGGTAAGAAGGACATTTAGCTCAAAAATGACAGTTATTTTAGATCAAAATTTTGGCTCAAAAGTAACAGTTATTTTGGACCGGAGGGAGTACAAAACATGACTTAAATGGCCAAGGGTCACATGCTACTTGCAAATTTATCCTACAGTTAAAAAATTAGAAAATGTCACGGTGGTGGTATCACAAAGGAAGCCAAGGTAACAGAGAGACGGTCAAATCATTTTGTCATCATTCAATAATGTCTGCTATAGCTGAAATAACGCCTACTTATCAATGGGTGCAGCCCCAAAATACAGAGAACTAGGTATTGATAATTATTGCAACAGCAACAGGACCACCACACTCGTAATTATGACGACTACAACTCAGTAACAAGAAAAAGATAATTTCAAAGCAAGCAGCTAAACGACTAGTAAAATAAAGTTACCTGTGAAGCAAGTATAGTGAACCGCAACTATGCAAATCCATCAGGAGCTGCACTGACCAAAATAAGAGTGTTATAAAAAAGGGGTCACACACAGCATTTGCAAACCATACTAAAAAAGTAATTTAAGTGTTACCTCACGATGACTTCTTCATCTCTCCACTTTGTCATATTTCCTTTCATGTCTAAAGGCCACACCATTCCCCTCCTTCATCTTGCCCGCCTCCTTTCCCAACGTGGGATCACCGTCACCATCTTCACAACCCAGTCCAACTATTCATCACTCACCGACAGTCTTAAGAATGACAGCACCATATATCTTGTCAGTCTTCCCTGCCCAGAAATTTTTCCTGCCGTTCCCCCTGCAATTGAAATCCTAGATAAGTTGCCATCTATGTCCTCCTTCATTCAGTTTGTCGATGCCACGAAACTGATTCAACCTCAATTTGAAGCTGCCCTTCAGAATCTCAAACCCGTAAGCTGCATAATCTCTGACGGATTTCTTCCCTGGACTCAAGAGTCTGCAGAAAAACTGGGTATTCCACGACTAGTTTTCTATGGAACCAACAATTTTTCAATGACTATGTGCAACATCATGGCTAAAGAACGTCCTCACGCAGTGGTCAGTTCTGATGATGAGCCCTTCTCCATTCCAAACTTTCCCAAGTTTGAACTAACCATAAATGACTTTGAACCACCATTCAGTGAGCTTGAACCTAAGGGTCCGCAACTCGACTTCATTCTAGAGCAACAGATTTCAATGTCGAAAAGCCGTGGCTTGATTGTTAACAGCTTCTACGAGCTGGAGCCAAGTTTGAGTGAGTATTGGAACAAAAATATTGGACCTAAAGCTTGGTGTATCGGACCGCTTTGTCTAGCCAAGCCACCAACATCACAGTATCTCCAAAAGCCAACTTGGATTCAGTGGCTTGACATAAAGTTAGCTGCAAAAGAGCCAGTACTATACGTTGCCTTTGGCTCTCAGGCGGAGGTATCAGAGAAGCAGTTGCAAGAAATCGCTTCAGGCTTGGAACAGTCCGAGGTAAGCTTCTTATGGGTGCTGAGAAAACAGCTAGAATTCATGGATGGATTTGAAGAGAGAGTCAAGGGTAGAGGGATTTTAGTGAAAGAATGGGTGGACCAAATGGATATTCTTCAGCACGAAAGCATCCGTGGGTTTTTAAGTCATTGTGGATGGAATTCAATGACCGAGAGCATTTGTGCAGGTGTACCAGTCCTGGCACTGCCATTGATTGCAGAGCAACACCTGAATGCACGCATGGTCGTTGAGGACATCAGTATAGGCCTTAGAGTATGGCCTAGAAACATGTCTGTGCGCGGATTAGTGGGATCAGATGAAGTGGCAAAGAAGATCAAAGTATTGATACGCGAGGAGGAAGGGAAAGAAGCGAATAAGAAAGTGAAAGAGCTCCAAGAAGCTGCACATACTGCAATTAGAAGAGAAGGATCATCCTGGTCCACACTAAACCTGCTTATTGAAGAGATCAGCGGAAAAGTTGGGAATTTACAAACTTAGCCAAATTGAAGAAAGTATTTCCAGCAAATACCATCTCATGGAACCCTTAATTGTGGAACTGTTTGTTTCCCGCTTTTCAGAAAGAAAAAAAAAATACAAAGATATTAATGGGTATGTTAGCTATCGTGTAATGGATATGATTATAATAAGCCTCCTGATGCAATAATATAAATGCTTGCAAGTACAAAATAATACACTGTTGAAGTATATAAATCCACTCAATCTGTCCTAATTCAAATGGTACTTTCAAAAAAAGCACGCATCTTTAACACAAAATGAGCAGAGAACAATACAGTTTTCATTCATGTTTTCTCTAACTACAAAACAAACCAAATGAAAAGGAGGAAATTTGGAACTATTCCTTTGCTCAGTATTACTCACCACAAATAACTGTTAGTCTGCTACTCAGAGGTAAATGGGCACCATAAAGACTCAAACAAAACTAAAAGTGCAACTTCAAAGTTCATATTTAGTAAAGCCACTTACAAGAAAATTTAATCCTCTTTAAGTAACCAATATATAAAAGATTGCTTATTAACAAACGCTCACAGAGGAGGATGAAACCAAACCAGCTATTGCAGGATTCACAAAAATACCAAATTTTCTAAAAAATATCATCCAGTGAATTCAACAACTGTTGATGTTATCTGCAAGCCTGAAGTAAACAATTATTGTAAGATAGGACAATATAAGCACCCATCATAACATGCCTTGTTGTGCCTCGTGCCAACCTCAATAATCTCAACAAAAATGCCAATAAACTACGAATCCTAAATTCTCACATACACACTCCTTGCTTAAGAGACTTAAGTGCAAGTAATAGCAAGTAATTAATCTGATATCAACCATTGTGCTCAAATACAAAATCTTAACCACCGATCAGCAGATATCAGAGATCATAAACTGTCTGTTCCTCATCATGAAAAGTACACATGTCTAGACTAAAAACATCATTCTTACATGAGAAGAAGAGATAGCAAAAGCAAACAATCTTGAGTCCGCAAACAAAGCTAAATTATGTAGACTTAACTCATTTCTTCTCCGTGTTGTTCTCCAGCTCTCTCCTCAGCTGCAAAGAGAAGTCATCATTGACATCGTCATCATCCCAATCATCCTCCCATTGCTGTGTGGCTTCCTTTCCTTCCTCCTTGACATCCCATTCTGCCATTTGTTTGACAAATAAAAATAGAAAAGTCAGAATATAGGCGCAGCAGTCAGTGTCAAGGCTATGTGTATGGCATGGGGGTCAACGACCCCCTTCAATTTTGAAAAAATATTAATTTTAGCACCTACAAATTTTAGAAAGATGATTTTTCACTACTAAAAATGATAGATTTTTGCATTTTAGCCCCTTAATTTAAGATGAATTGCACTACAATATTATATCGACCCCCATTTTGTTTGGCCACATTTGAATTTTGATTGTCGATACAAGTGAACTTTGACTCAAACATTAATGTCAATCTAAATCGTCATAGTAACTCTATTTTATTGAAAACTGTTGAGTGTCTCTCAATTGGGACTTGGTTGGATCGGTTTTGCAAACGAAGAAGAAAACGGAGGACTGTAGCAATGGGCGACCGCCCAAATGATGTTAGGCGACCGCCCAGTTTGGCTGAATTTGTACCAGATTTGTCCCTGTGTGTTTTGGGCGGCCGCACATGGTGTCGGGACTGGGTTTCCTGATTCAAAAAGGAAACAGATTTTGGACGGGATTTGGACTCCTATTCTTCTAGGGTTGGGTTTATATCTTGTGTATAAATATAAACAAGCCTCCAAACCTATTCTAGTGACTTGATATAGATCCTTGAGAGAGATTGATAGAAAAACTAGGTTATTCACTATTGTGAGAGATTGTGAGATTGTGTGAAAGGTTTTCACCTTGATTCTCCTTGTACTCTTCTTGATTATAGTGAATTGATTCTCCGTCGCCTGTGGATGTAGCCAAGTTGGTGAACCACGTTAAATCTCTTGTGTTCATCTATTTTTCAATTTTGTTTCGTTCTTGCTATTTTGTTATTTTGTGCTTTCATCTTTATCAATCTAGCAATTGTGTTTGGGACCTAAATCCTTACAATTGGTATCTAGAGCTCCGGTTTGTGGATCTTGTATTGCTTATTGGTAACAATGGCAGGGAAGTACGAAATTGAGAAATTCGACCGCATGGTCAATTTCGGTTTGTGGCAAGTGAAGATGCGAGCAATCTTGGTGGGTAAAAATTGTGTCAAGGCTTTGCTTGGGAAGGCAAGGAAACCGGCAAGCTTGACGGATGAACAATTTGATGATATGGACGAGAAAGCTTTATCTCTCTTACACTTGAGTCTCAAAGATGAGGTATTGAGGGAGGTTGTGAGTGAGAAGACTGCGGCAAAGCTTTGGCTTAGGCTTGAGCAATTGTACATGACCAAGAGCATTAGTAACAGGTTGCTACTAATGAAGAAACTCGAGGAGTGCAAACTCAAAACAGGTGAGTCCTTGAAAAATCATCTTGATGAGTTTGATGGTTTGGTTATGGACTTGAAGAATGTCGATGTCGTGATTGATGATGAGCAATTGGCGGCAAAATTGCTTTGTTCTCTACCTCCGGAATACATGCATTTTAGAGAGACAGTGTTGTATGGCAAGGATGAGATCTCGATGGAAGAGATCAAGAACGCTCTACTACAACGGGAAGTCATTGAGACGCACTTGACCTCAACAAGTGCTGAATCTCAAGGTGATGGGTTAGTAGCTAGAAGCGGCAGATAGTCAAGGAAGGGTCAATCCGGTTCAAGTGAATGGCAAAAGAATGTGATATGTCATGGTTGCAAGGAGAAGGGACACATTAGAAGGTTTTGTCCAAACCTACAGGATACAACCGCGAAGACAAAGGGTGAAGCTGGAGTGGTGTTTGAAGACACTAGTGATGACAGTGACTGTGATGCACTTACTGCTTGTGATTCGGGTACCGAAATTCGTGATAGTTGAATTTTGGATTCGGGTTGTTCTTATCATATTAGTCCCAACCGGGCATGGTTTTGTTCATATAAGGCTGCTAGTGGAGTAGTTTTGTTGGGGAATAATACTGCATGCAAGGTTGTTGGTATCGGGGCTATTAAAGTTAAAATGTTCGATGGAGTAGTGCGAAAATTGCAGAATGTCAGGTATGTTCCTGAACTGAAGAAGAACCTGATTTCTCTAGGCACTTTGGATAGCCTTGGGTATAGTTTGTCCATTGCGAATGGCGAGCTAACGGCTATTAAAGGTGACTTGGAGGTATTAAAGGGAAAGAGGGTGGGGACATTGTACATGCTTCTTGGGTCTGCGCTTGTTGGTGATGTGTCTATTGCAACGGGGTCAATGGTTGAGGCGGAGGTTACTCAATCATGGGACATGACATTGGGTCACATTGGCTTGAATGGAATGACAGAAAAGACTTGGTATTTGTTGTCAGAGGCATTGTTAGGTACAGAATTTTGTGTGGAGGTGATTAAGATGATTGCTCACTTGGCTAATCGTACTCTAAATTCTGGCATTGGGATGAAGGCTCTGATGGAGATGTGGTCAGGCTCTCTAGGAGAATACTCAAGATTGTATATTTGTAAGTGTCTCGTGTATGCGTGTGTGAACAACAAATTGGAGCCAAGGGTCAAAGGATGTTCCTTTGTCGGTGATACTACTGGAGTGATAGGATTCCGGTCATGGGATCCGGTGGCATCTAAATTCCTGACATGTAGAGATGTTGCTCTACTTTTCCGTGAGAAGAATTGTCCTGCAGGACGGATACACAAACAGGTGGAGTTATTCGGAGATGATAAAGAAGTGGTGGAACTTGACTTAGATGTCAATGATGTGTCTGATGAAGCGACTCCAATTGATGCTCCAGTTCAAGAGCAGGAGACCAACAAGCAGGTGGAGACTACCATTGTTTTTGGTAGAGTTCGATATGGTTTGGAGGAGATGGTGACTTATGCATTGTCCACTGCGAAAACAGTAAGTATGCATAAATTAATTTCTTTCAATGAAAATATATCGTGTGATAAATCTGCTATGTGGTCGGTCGTTGTTAAAGAAGAGATGGTATCTCTTATTGAAAGTCAGACATGGGAATTTGTTAGATCACCACCAAAGAAGGTGTTTTTTAGTCAGTCACACGTGGATCTACAAGTTCAAAGAAGGTACTCCAAGGTTTGGGGTAGACTACAATGATATTATTTCACTAGTTGTTAGACACTTATCTATTCACAACTTGTTGAGCATTGTGGCGATGAGAGATCTTGTGCTTGAGGTGGAGATCTACATGCGCCGGCCTGAAGAGATTGTTGTCGAGGGTAAGGATCATGTTTGCCTGTTAGAGAGGTCCTTGGATGATTTGGAGCAGTCGACTCGACAGTGTTATAAAAGGTTCGACACTTTTATTGTTACCCATGGTTATGCTAGGAGTGGATATGATTGTTGTGTTTACTTGATGGTTTGTAGTGATGGCACATTGAGTTATCTTGTTTATGTCGATAGCATACTTGTGGCTGCGAAAGATATCAATGATGCTTACCAGGTGAAATGGTTATCTTCTTTAGATAGTTCCAAGTCTAAAGATGATGTGTCACAGGTTCCATTTTCAAATGCTTGTGTGTGCATTGTGTACGGAAAGAACAGTGATGGTTCTGTTGGGAATGGTGATTCAGATTGGGGCGGTAATTTTGTTGACAGAAGATCTACAGTGATGTATGTAGTTTGTCTTGTTGGTTCCGCGACTATTTGGAAATCTGGATTGTTGGATGTCACGGAGTTGTCTACTACCGAAACTGAAAATATGGCTATAACGAAGGTTGTCATGCTGACAAAGTTGATTGCTAAGTTCAAGAAGTTCTTGGACTTAGTTGGTGTTATTAGTCATTGATGCCCGTAGGGGCGGGGCGGCGGAGATAGAGATGTTCTCTTGATGTACTAGCTTTTCAGGAATTGATCGTCAAGGTGGAGAATTGTTGAGTGTGACTCTCAATTGAGACTTGGTTGGATCGGTCTTGCAAACGAAGAAGAAAACGGAGGACTGTAGCAGTGGGCGACCGCCCAGTTTGGCTGAATTTGTACCAGATTTGTCCCTGTGTGTTTGGGCGACCGCCCAGGTGGTTTTGGGCGGCCACACATGGTGTCGGGACTGGGTTTCCTGATTCAAAAAGGAAACAGATTTTGGACGGGATTTGGACTCCTATTCTTCTAGGGTTGGGTTTATATCTTGTGTATAAATATAAACAAGCCTCCAGACCTATTCTAGTGACTTAATATAGATCCTTGAGAGAGATTGATAGAAAAACTAGGTTATTCACTATTGTGAGAGATTGTGAGATTGTGTGAAAGATTTTCACCTTGATTCTCCTTGTACTCTTCTTGATTATAGTGAATTGATTCTCCGTCGCCTGTGGATGTAGCCAAGTTGGTGAACCACGTTAAATCTCTTGTGTTCATCTATTTTTCAATTTTGTTTCGTTCTTGCTATTTTGTTATTTTGTGCTTTCATCTTCATCAATCTAGCAATTGTGTTTCGGACCTAAATCCTTACAAAAACAATTATGAGACTTTCATTAGGATTATTAGACTGACATTAATGTTTGGTCAAAGGCCATTTCTTTTGACCATCAAAACTCAAATGTGGCCAAACCATAGTTACCAGGAACGCACCATCCCCCCTCGTCCCACGTCCAGGGTCGCACGTCCCGGAATGCGGTACGTTTGCGTCCCAGTTCGCCATGGAACGTGACCCGATTCGACAAAAAGATCGTTCCAGAAATTAAAACAAAAAGGGTAGAATCTGACTTTTAATTGTCGTACCCTTCAATTGTGTCGTAGAGAAGAGATTAATTAGGTAGAGAAGAGATTAATTAGGAGAAGAATCATAATTGATAAGGATTGGAGAAGTGGGGTGAATCTGGACTCATGGTGGAAGAAGGATTCGATGGAATCAAAGAGACTGAAAGTCGAATTTGTTGGGATTAGCAGATATATGAAAGTCAATTTGGTTGGGATTGCTTGACTTTTATTAAATTCGCTATTTTTACTCAAAATCTGTCAAATTTAAATGCACCTAGTATTGTACAACACTTTCATATTCATTGTACAACACTTTTATAGAACAAGATGGGTGTGTTTAACGGCTTTATGAGTGTAAATAACAAAAATCTTAACATAGTATACTATGTGTATAAATGTAGTGGCGTTCCCAATAAAAGCGTACCGCGTTCCCAAAGGGCATACCAATTAATCCTACCCCCAACGTACCCAAAATTTTAAAAGTCACGTTCCTCATTCCCGTTCCCGTCCCGTGTCCCGAAACGTCCCACTTTCCTGGTAACTATGGGGCAAACAAAAGAAACGGAGGGAGTAATAGTTTTTCCAAAAGCAACCTCGACCTCCTTTCCCAAAATTTTTGGCTTCACCACTGGCTGCTGTTGTTTCACAAACCAGTAACTACCACCAACAGAAAATTTACAGAACATGGCTTACTTATAAGCCTCATTGGGTTCAATTATAGAAAGAAAAAAAGTTGATGATCAACCCTACATCCATTATTTTGGGACTAAGGCTTTGTTGTTGTTGTTGTTGTTGTATCAACCCTACATCCTGATTCCAGTGTTGCACCCTCTCGGGAATGTTAACAGCTTCAATCCAAATACAACCATATTTTGACACACTAATTTCATTGTGAGGGCATAGTCTCAATGTGCTACCAAAAGTTTTATGAGATCATATACTCCCTCCGTCCCATAACTATGTGCACAAAATGAGTTGTGCACAAGAATTAAGGGATGAAGAGTAGTGGGTAGTTGTTGTGAGTGTGAAAAGTGTAGTAGGAGAGAGAAAGTGGGGTAGGAAATAGTAGGTTGATTGGGGTTGTGAGTATAAAAGTAAAGTAGGAGAGAGAATGAGTGAGAGGAATAGTAAAGATTCTTTGTCATTTTAGGGAAGGGTGATTTATCAATGGGACGCCCAAAAAGGAAATTTGTGCACATAGTTATGGGACGGAGAGAGTATATAATATTCACTGGCCAGGTTGGGTGGCTCAGATGCTTCAAGATACAAGTACCAGTCACATCAGATAATAGACTATGACTAACTGATAAATCAAGCACACGACAGATCACATACCACAATACCAAAAAGTTAGATTGGTATGCATCTTTCCTCACTAGCTCAGTTTGAGTTCTAATAGTTGCCCATAAATATTTTTTCCTCTGATGTGATTGTTCTTACCTATATACTCCCTCTGTCCCACCTCACTTGACACCCATGAGGTGGGCACAATAATTAAGGAGAATGAATAAAATAAGGAAAATGTGTGGTAGAAAATAAAGAGAGAATGAGTGGGGTAAATAGTAGTGTTGGTTGACTAAATTGTGTGGTGGAAAATAAAGATAGAGAATGAGTGGTGGGGTAGAGTGAATATAAAATTATAAAAAGTATGCTATTTTGGGAAGTGTCAAGTGAGCTGGGACAGCCCAAAATGGAAATAAGTGTCAAGTGAGCTAGGACGGAGGGAGTATATCCACATACTAATAAGAACACAGAGGTGGTACATTATTTATTTAATAGACAGATGTGCATCTTTCCTCACTAGCTCAGTTTGATAAACCTATTTCGCATGCAGAAATCCCTTCTCTACTAATGAAAGTGGAGGAGTTAGTTAATCGATACTTAGTGGTAAGTACAGAAAAGCCACAATAATTCCGTCTCCCCTCAATTAGCAACACGGTCAATCACAACCAACCAAACCGAGAATCTAGTTGTCAGTTGGTATAAAAAAGTGAAGCAAAAATCTCAATGTACAAATGATAATATCCCTGATTAAGGTTAGTATATCAAATAGCAGATGAGTCAGGCCAGAGACACAATCACATAGACAATAAAACGAACTGGAGTTTGAAAAAATTAGACTAAAACCAGATTGATATAACAAAAAATCAGCACTATAAAAATACGGAAAAACAAAGTCGAAACACTACTACTTCATATATAAAATTGTTCCACAAGCCATTTAAGTTTAGAGATATCCAAAGTTCTAGCGTGGTAACGAATTAACGACTGTCTAAGTAACTCAAAATTAAGGATTTACCTTGATCGACTTCAAACTCTTCAAACTCATCATCGTCTTCAAAGAGATCGATCTTTGCCTCTTCAGTGGCTGCTTTTGGCTGCTCTGTTGCCATTCCGAATCTCTTTCTAAACAACACCTACAGTTACAACAGAAACTGAATTTCAATTTTCAAACAAAAGGAACTCCAATTCAGAAAATCCCTAATTCTCAAACCCTAATTTTCATTGAATTAACATGAACACGAATATGTATGAACAAGGCGCATCTAATTATATAAATAAATTCAAGGAAAACAACATCAAAAATTACTTACGGGGACGAAGAAGAACTCCAAATCCTTGACAGATTAAGAAGGCAAATCTTTGAAAACTGAAGACTTGTTGGCAAAGCTAAAAGCAGGGATTATATGGTAGCACTAATATACAAGCAAAGACGGGCTCGAAAGAAACGACATCGTATAGACTGGAATTTTACCATTGTTGCTGACAATGATTATTTATTACAGTTAGACCCCCTGATGTTTTTAGTCATGAACTTTACACTGGAGGCGCATAACGGGCAGTAACGGAGCCAAGAGTTTACCTCATACAAGTATACAACCATGGTTTGTAACGGCTAACGAATATGAAAATTAACGAGAAATTATTTCACTTTAGCATAATAATTTGCTAATAATTGAAAACTATCCAACAGTTTTTAGTGTTTGTAAGCAGTAAATTCTTAAAGTCAATATAATTTATTTTCCAGTCAAAGGAAAATAACGTGTTATTTCCATTAGCACGACTTCTTTCTTTAAGAAAACTAGTAGGTAACCCGTGCTTTGCACGGAAAACTAATTTGTCAGTTTTTTGCTATTTTTATTTAATAATGAAACATAATATTTTTGGGTATATAAGTATATTGTATATGAATTAAAACATTTCCATATAAATTTAGGACAACTGTATTAATTTTTTTTAGCTTTTGTTGCATATAATTTGTATTTATTATGATAATTAAAACTTGAAATTAAAGATGATTTGTTATTATTATGAATTAAATTTTAATTCTATACATGATTGACTTAATAATATTAGCTATTGTCCAATAAATTATTTTTTTATTATATATTCACATTATAATTAGTAAATATAAAAGTCTGTAGTGTACATATAATGTGTTAGTAGAATAATAAATTAATTAACTAATAATATTAATAATAATAATTTTTATATCTAGTAACTGTTATGATTAATTAATACTCCCCTTTTTTAGAGTAAGAGTCCTACTTTGCTTATGCACACTTATTAAAAAATAATAAAAAATAGGTAAACATTGCAGGTGGGCTGATAATATAGATGTCCAAACACAATTCATAGTGCAAGTGGACAATATATAAGTTAGTAAGTTTGGTCTTTTTGTAATTATAGAAGCATTAGAAAGAAAATATAGTCCAAAACACTATTCATCTTATCTTATAATTTGTCATTTGAGAAAGACTCTCTGGAATATATTAAAATAGAAAGTAGAACTCTAACTCTTAGACGGGGTGAGTACTCCTAATACTAAATATTAGCATATATTGTATAATTATTAACTGATACTATTACTAATAGTTAATTTATATAACAATTATGGTTAACTAATACTATTATTAATAGCAATAATTAATATATATATATATATATATATATATATATATATATATGATAAAATTATGATTAACTAATACTATTAATTAATAATAATTTTTAATTATTTAATAATTAACTCTAATTAAAAATATATAAAATATAATAATAGTTTACTATTAATAATTAATTATTTTTTTTAATATTAATATTAGCTAATACTATTAATTACTACATAAGGTAACTACTATAGTTAACTATTACTAATAATAGTAATAGTTACTATAATAGTTAACTATTAAAGTTAACTCTTACTATTATTAGTAATAGTTAACTATAATAGTTAACAATAGTTAACTATAACAGTTACCCTATATAGTAACTAATAGTATTAGCTAAGAAAAAGAATTTGAAAAGTCACATATTTATGTTGGTAGGATTGATGTGGCATCACCATATGCAAGCTTTTCTATAATTTTTTCACATGTCAACACTATAACTCTCCTCACCAACTTTAATATATATATATATATATAGATTTGTGTAGGGTTGAGGGGAGGCCGACTTTAGGAAGAAAATTTGTGTAGAGCTGAGGGGAGGCCTTTACCAGATTTTAGGATGCCGCTCGAGCATTAGCTCTTTTGGTTATAGAGGAAATTGAAAACACTTTTTTTTTCGATATTTTGTTTTCTACTCTTTTAATTAATTATCAGCATGCTTAGTAAATTTCATCGCTAACTTGAACTTGCTTCGTTAATTTGCTTAGCAATCATATACTTTTAATCGATGCCGTACATTTTTCTGAACAAGCGAGTGAACCCATATACCTTTAATCCATGTCGTACATTTTCCTGAACAAGCGACTGAACCCGAGACATATAGATAACATAATTTCTTGGTTCAAGACATTTTATCGGAAAGCTTAACGTGCAACACTTAATCTACCAAGTTATTTGCGAGTCGTGGCTTCCCCAAATATTTTTGTACTACAAGGATTAAGTAGTTCAACCACAACGTACGTATCGGAAAGCTTAAAGTACAACTCATTGCATGTGCACATTATTACAAAATTACGCGTATCTGTTTTCTCTTATTAATTTCAGACTCACCAGGTAACAACAGCCGAAATGTATTACAACCAGGCTGGATTTATCAAGGGAGTAACGACGGCCTTCACTTGCAAATAGTTATGAAGGCTGTAAATACCCTTTTCCCTTCCAATCCCACTCATTTTATACCCACCAAAAGGAATTGCAGCATCAAATACGTCGAAGCAGTTTACCCAAACTGTGCCAGCTCTGAGCGCCCTTGTCAGAGTGTTAGCTGTGTCAATGTTCTTGGTGAAAACTCCTGCTGCTAGACCATATTTTGTCGTATTTGCTCTCCTTATCACATCATCAATTTTACTGAGAGGGAGAAATAAATTATAATCAGATAAGAGATTTGTTGAGCTTAACTTAAGTTTTTAGCAATTTGATTATAACTTACTTGAATTTCAAGATGGACTGCACGGGGCCAAAAATCTCTTCCTTTGCTATCAACATATCATCCTAAAGTGACAACATTTTAAAGTTATGTCATTTTGCCTGGTTTATATAAGCATTTTCCTGGACAGTGTTAATCCAGCCGTCCCTAAATGAATGCCCATTTCTTGGAGAAGTTACCGAGTCCTCCCTCATTGATCATCATGTTCTAGATCACACTTAGAATCATTGTTTTGTATGATGAGATCATTAAGGGTGCTTATGTACTTGTGCTTCTACAAGTGTTTAAAAACTTCTCTTTTTAAATATTCCTCAAAAGTTAAAAGTGGACATTCATTCAGGGACGGTGGGGGTAACACGGAGGAGAAGATAGTTTAGATACTACCTGAACGTTAGAGAAAACAGTGGGCTGGATGTAGAAGCCTTTGGAGCCATGCCTATCACCCCCACATTCAAGCGTAGCATTGCTCTCAATTCCAGATCTTATGAACCCAAGAACCTTCTCAAATTGCTCTGAATCGATCTGAAAACATCAAGAATGACATAAGCTCAACACTCTCCATGCCATTAAGCTATAACATTCCATTATTCCTCTAAATTTATTCTTACATTCTAAAAACATCATGTTTCTTTTACTTGTCATAAGAAAAACAAACATGCAAATTAATTCACTTCCAAGGAATCATATGGATAAGAAAGTAAATTCTTTTGGTTGTTCAAAATTTTCCTTTAGGAGGGGAAGTAACGAGTACCTGAGGGCCTTGTTCGACACCCTTTTTAAAGGGATCACCAACAACACGTCTCATAGCACGTGCTTTTGATTTTTCCAGGAATTCATCATATACACGTTCATGCACGTATGTGCGTGAACCGGCGCAACAGCACTGACCCTATATGTAGTCAAGACACTCAAATCAGCTCATTATATCTAATTAGCATCTTAAATTTTATTCCTTAAAGTTGCTCAAGGTTTGGGAGAATTAGATGAACTCACTTGATTGAAGAACAGAGCAAAATGTGCTAGTTCCACGGCCTTGTCAATATCAGCATCCTCACATACGATAAAAGGCGATTTCCCACCAAGCTCTAAAGTCACAGGCTTGAGGTTGCTTTTTGCAGCTAGTTCTAGTACTATCTTACCCGTTTCTGTTGATCCTGTGAAAGCAAGCTGCAAAGCAACATATAAATAGCCTTAAAAATTGGAACAAGTAGAAAATTAAGCAGAGCAATCGAGTTCTCAACAGATATAAATTGTGATTTATATACTCCTCTGTCCCGGAAAGTTTGTCCCATTTGACTTTTTATGGTCAGCTAACGTTAACTTTGACCATATATTAGTGTCAATCTAATGATCACAATAGAATTCTAAAAATTGTAATTGATAAATCACTTAATGATTTATCAATTATAATTTTTAGAATTTCACTATGATGATTACATTGACATCAATGTTTGGTCAAAGTTCACTTGTGTTGACCATTAAAAGTCAAATTGGACAAACATTTTGGGACAGAGGGGGTATATGTCAGTATCAGTATAGGAGATATAAGCTAATATAGTACTAATATACCTTGTCGACATCCATATGACTAGCAAGGGCTGCACCAGCAGTTGGA
>JAOWBW010000524.1:0-91206 GCA_026119855.1 Campanula takesimana | reverse complement strand
TTGGACTAAGAATTCCTCGGATACCACGGGTCCCCTGTAGAATACCAATTGTTGACCGACTCGGAGCTTGGCTGGATCTCACTGATAGTCTCGTTCATTATGACGGTGTCATGGATGCGTTGACTTGGCATTCATTCATTATGGCAAGCTCTTCGAAACATGGAGGCTAAATCTGTCGTTCTTCCCCCACGATGATTTTTGTCTCGGACTCTATAGTCACCTTCCTTCCCCACCATTCACGGGCGACATGGAGTTGGTTCCCTTTTGATTTCTGGATCTCACAATCAGAGAAGATTTCGAGACCGGGCTTTTTTGACACCCTTATTGTTAACCCACTGCTCGGGAAAGATCTTGTATGGAACGTTTCCCTTGGCGGACAAAATAGCCATTCAACGTCTTGCAGTAAGGCCTTAGATAGGGACCTCATAACGATGACCTTCTTACGAGCCCGAGCCTTTTCAGTTTTGATCGCGTGCTCTTGTTTCAAGTCTTCTCTGGAAGGCTCGTATCCCAAACCGAATGTGTCTTGACAAATGGAACTTGCCACAGGATGTAGGATTCCTTGTTGATATTTCCCTAGGCCTAAACCAGGAAGTAGCCATATTCCTCATCATGCGGAGGACTTTGTGGTTGCTGGGGTCCATGATCGTTTCCCCCTTCTTTGTCAATGGCGTTGATTGAGATGCCGGAGAGAGTGGAGTCTGGTAAACCATGCTGAACTTGGTGGATGGGCTCACCTTTTCTGTGGATAGTGAGTTTTCAGCCATGACGGTCACTATTTCATCACCATTTCGGATCTTGACACATTGATGGAGAGTTGACGGGACGGCATTAGAACTGTGAATCCATGGTCGACCCAAAAGTAAGTTGAACGAGGCCGGAGATGTCAGCACTTGGAATGGAACAGACATGACCATGCTCCCAAACTCAATGTCTATTTCGATCCATGCCAATGACTGTACGGCGTGCTGTCATAACCTCGGATTACTTGGTAGAAGGCTTCAAATCGGAATCCTTAAGCCCCAGTATGCCCATGATTCTGCTAGCATGAGGTTGAGTGCGGAACCACCGTCCACTAAGACTCTCGAGAGGCCTCCCCTTGCTCGTACATTGAGGTAAATAGCCTCGTTGTGGTCGGAACAAAATGGTGGAAGGTCCATATCGGCAAAGGTTATGACGTTGCCAAAATGAATGTGACCGATCATTGCCGTGAGGTCCTCAGGAGTAGTATCGGGAGAAACTGATGTATCATCGAGATTGCGGATGACAAGATCTCGGTGTTTCTTGAGGATGCAATGAGGTACCAATAGAGATGTTGGCTTGAGTTTTCTTGAGTTGGACAAGTAGAGGATCTTCGGGAGTGTCGCGAGCTTGCGGCCTTTGAGAAGAGGAGCTTGGTGCGGAAGTGGAAGGGTTGCTTGCTATGACTCGACCGGATCGAGTTAGCATGTTGGTTCCCATCTTGCTTCTTTTCTATTCTCTAGTACTTCCCTCATTACCTCATCGTAAGTTACAACATAACAAGATTTGTCAAGTTTATTCATAAATTTGGGCCCCCATTCATAATTGGGATTGAATGGGTGGTCCCCTCGAGTTCTCCTATCTCTATTATTGACATGTTCGCCATTAGTCACTACAAATTCTTCTTGTCTATGAGATCTTGAATGACATTGCGGAGAACGAAGCATCTCGGTGGTGTGGCCACTATATTGGTGGTAGCCACAATATTTGTGGTGAGCATGATGGGGTGACCGTCTGGGTGGTACCCTTGTACGGGTGTGACTTGACCCTTTGCTTGGGACTCGAACACTTCGGTTTGAGTCATGCCTTGGAGAGCGTGTAGACACGGCATTTCGAGACTTCTTCCCTTGGGGTGGAGGAACCTTTTTGTAATCCCCTTATCGATAGTGAAGGCGTTGACCGAGGCCTCTTTTGTGGAGTTGGAAGCGGCCTTGTAGCGGTAGCTAGGAGCACTTTTTCTTCACTTCGTTGAGCAACTCGTCCATTTCGGACCCCCGCCTCATACATTTGGGGGAAATCCGCATAGCAAGTCCCACTTAGGTGGGTGCGGAGATCAATTTTGAGACATTTGAGAAAGATGTCCATTTGCTCCTTGGTATTTGGCCTTTCCACAATCTCGGGAGTTTATCATTCCATCTCCTTGTGAAGTCGATGAAGGACTCGTGGTCTCGTTGAGTAGTGTTCTCTAGCTCTTTCCTTGTGGGCCGGTGGAGTGGTGTTGCCTTGGTATTGGTTCTTGAAGGCAAGCATGGCGGAGTCCCAATCAAGACGGACAGTGAGCGGAGAGTAGCATACCAATCTTTTGCCGCCCACTCGAGAGTGAGAGGAAAGCATTGAGCCATCACCTTGGGGGAGACCTTCTTCGGAACCATTGCCCAAATATAAGTCTCAATTGTGAGCCATAGAACAAGAGTTGCCCTTGATTTGCTTATGTCGGGCATCTTGAACTTATCAGGAAGAGCGGCCATAGTACTCATGAGGATGGATGATTGATAAAGGCTTGTGTCGGAGCCTTCCCCATGTTGAGCCCATTGAATTTTTGGTCGATGTAAGCCATGATAGAATCCACCATTTTGGGCTCATTGTTCTCGGAAACTCGACTCTCCCCACTTTATTGGTGCAGGTGTTGACATAAGGACTTTTTGAACAAACCTGCGTCCATTCGGATTCGCATCGTTATTCTTGCTCATCGTTTTTTTTCTTCCCCTTAGCAAGATTAGTGAGCTTTTCTTTCATTAGCTCCATCTCGGCCTCGTGGGCCTCCCTTTGGCTGTCGAGGTGGGATTGCCAAATATCGTCTTTACTTTGTGCCTCCTTATTAAGGGTGGAGACTTGCTCTTGGAGGAGTTGGACCATGGTTGAAAGCTGTTCGAGAGACATGGTGTTGCTGCCTGCCGGTCATGGTGGTTGTTGGAGCTGTTGGAGTAATCTCTTCACGGACTAACGATTTGCGAATCCTGGTAGACCTGTAAGTACCAATTGAACCTATATTGCAGAAGAGGCCCTTGTCAGTCTTGAGTAACACTTGTGGTCCACGAAGAGGCTTAGAACACACAGTTGGGCAACGACTCGAACCACATAAGAAAAGACCCCTTTTTTTTTTTTTTATAAGTCGGAGGGAATGGATCCCTTTTGGGGTTTCTAAGAAAATGATGGAATCGTCACACTAGTATATAGACCATCTCGCGGGACATATACTCATCGGATTCCATCGCGTTTGTGAATCCTACATGTATCGGGATTAAACTAAATTAATGTAGTAAAGCATACATGCGGGGACGGATTTTTTATTTTCGTCCAAAATAACCACTTTTGGGGACGGGTTTTTATTGCGTCCGTTTCAACAAGTTGGCATGTATGATTTGAAGACATTAGTTTAGGGAAATCTCGGTACATGAAACCGAATTGAGTCACGGAGTGTTAGACCCTAACTAGAATTGTGTGGCTTGTGCTCGGCTTGAAAATGAGGCTCAAAGGTCACCCCCGGCATGTAGTCATGAACTACGCACGGGCCGAGGTTTACGCTTCGAAAGAGCAAGGTCAAGTGGAGCTTGAAACTTTCTAGGATGGGCCTCGACGGGTTTGGGGTTGGACTTTGTGCGACTCGATAGTGAGCAGTTCATAGGAATATGTGCATTTAGTGTGAGGTCTAACAAGTGACAAAATATTTTTTTATATTTTTTTTTGAAAAGAAAGATAAAAAAAAAACACACATAAGCACATAAATTACAACTCCCGAATCACCCGTGTGACCGGTAAATAAAACATAAAAATAAACAGTCTGAGGGTTCAATTCTGTTTTGATGCAGGCAACTATGCCCACACCCCACTGTTCTGCTTAGTCACTGAAACCTGTTTCTGTTCTGGGAACCAACCCAGAAGCGTGCGCCTCTGAGTGTTGATATGGGATCCGTGCGCGTGGCGCAATGCTATTAGGAGGCGCGCGCTTCTGGGCACACCTGTCAGATTGTCAGATTTTGGACTCAGGGGATTGCCCTGGTCCTATGTGCATATTGTAACCCCTGCAGAAATGATTAGTGGAGAATAGCAGAAGAAGAAGATGAAGAATATGAAGAAGGGGGCGATTCTGGTCCTTGATGCGGGATGCGCGCGCCTTAGGCTGAAGAGGCCAGAAGCGCGCGCCTCCCCCATCAGCAGTCAGAATTCCCAGAAAAGATGTAGATTTTGATCAGAATGCAAGTTTAACCCTCAAATGTCCCCAGCGGAGTCGCCACTGTAGATACCCCGGGAGGAGCCCACGGCTTTAGGCTAGAGCGCGCGGAGTTGTCCTAGGATGTCTAACTTGTTTTTTAGAGTCGCCACCTATGTTTTGAGGAACATAAGAAAAACCTATTGATAATAGCCTAAGTTTGATTACGAAAACAGAGATTCTTTGTTTTGAGGTTCGGGGGTTAGATTACGAGATGGGAAATACGAAACACCCATCTCGCCCAACTAAAGTTGGTCTTGCTTGATCAAAATCTACATGAATGATAAACGTTCTTCTTCTTCTTCTTCTTTAAATCATAAAAAAGGGTTTTGAAATAGAGTTTGGAATGTAGGAGATAACTCTTTAACCGACCTCAATGAGATGAGGTGATCATTAGAGTCATGTCCCAAAATGATTTGGGTGATTGCACTTTGATAAAACAAAAATAAAGAGAAAAGAGATGAAGTTGAGAAGGGTAAAGAAATAGCTTTACCTAGACTTCAAGAGACTTCAAACACTTCTTGTTGAATTACTTGGAGAAATCCTTTGGAAATGCTTTGAAAGTAGAAAATGTGGTTTATTGAGATTGAGAGCCAAAGGTCCAAGGTCAAGGTCAAGGTTTTTGGTCAAAGTTTTTGTCTCAAGTTTCGTTCCTTGAAAATGGAGGTAAAGGGAGGTTTTTATAGGTGAAAGAGAGATGTTTTTGGTGCCAAAACTCAGTCATCAAGAAATCCTTCCCGGGCAAAATCCTATAAATTGAGCAAGGGAGAGAATCCTGGCCAGAAATCTGTAACTGACGCCAGAGGCGCGCGCTTCCTGCTTTGGGGGCGGGAGGCGCGCACGTCTGGCTCCTCCTGTCGGAGGCGCGCGACTCAGAGAAGTCAATTTTGACAGAATGGACTAGAAAGTCAGCCCTGTTATTCAGTTTAGTCCCTGGACTTAACGAAGTCAGTCAGGAACTTAACGGAAGTGACAGAAACTAATGAGAAACACTTAAAATGGGGAGAAACACAAGATCAAATGTGCAATCGGGGTGAGCGGTCCAAGGCGGGGTGTCTACACCAAGGTGCACGGAGAATCTTGAACAATGGGCTTCTTTCAAAATTTCCCTCTTGATATTCTCATCATCAGATACACATATTCTAGACTGATATCTCAGGATTCCATCTTCTCCAACACGGAATTCCTTCGCCTTCCCATTAGCTATACTCTCCAGTGCCTTCCTTAATTCTTCGTCTCCTCCTTGAGCTTCTTTAATCCTATCCATAAGCGTTGGCTGGACGCTCATTTGTGCCAAATACCCTTTAACCTCAACCTCTAGGTAGTAATCTCCAAACGATCCCAAACATTCTTCTCCTTAGAAATCAATGTGGCTAGCGTCCCACGATTCTTCCTACTCAATGCGTCTGCCACCTTATTGGCCTTGCCGGGGTGGTATAAGATCGTACAATCATAGTCCTTTAATAGTTCTAACCATCTCATCTGCCTCATGTTGAGCACTTTCTGCGTAAAGATATACTTAAGGCTCTTATGGTCCGTGAAAATCTGACATGTAACCCCATACAAGTAATGTCTCCAAATCTTCAGGGCAAATACCACAGCTGCTAATTCTAAGTCATGTGTCTTCTCATGGTTTTTCAACTGCCTGGATGCATAAGCTATCACATTATCATTTTGCATCAATACGCAACCTAGTCCTTTAAGTGAAGCATCACTATAAACCACGAATCCTTCGGTGCCTGATGGTAGTGCAAGAACTGGTGCAGATACCAACGTCGTTTTAATCCTCGAACTTGTTTCACATTCATCAGACAAACGAACTTGGCTCCTTTCTGCGTCAACTTGGTTAGTGGTAAGGACAACTTAGAGAACCCTTCAACGAATCTCCTATAATAACCTGCCAGCCCCAAGAAACTCCTTATCTCACTTACTGACGTTGGTCTCTCCCAATTTACAATGGCTTCTATTTTGTTGGATCCACAGCAATCCCATCTTTCGACACTACATGCCCTAGGAATGCCACTTCCTCTAACCAAAATTCACACTTCTTAAATTTGGCATACAACTTTTGCTCCCGTAGGATTTGTAATACTAACCCCAAGTGTTCCTCATGTTCCTCCTTAGTCTTTGAGTACACCAAAATATCATCGATGAAGACAATCACACACGTATCTAAGAACTTTTGAAATATCCTATTCATTAGTTCCATAAACGCTGCCGGTGCGTTAGTCAATCCAAACGGCATCACCACAAATTCATAATGACCATATCTAGTTATAAAGCCGTCTTTGCTAAATCTTCCTTCTTTACTCTAGCTGGTGATAACCAGATCTCAAATCTATCTTGGAGAAGTAACATGCTCCACGAAGCTAATCGAACAAGTCATCAATCCTCGGCACGGATACTGGTTCCTTACCGTCACACGATTCAATTCCCTATAGTCGATGCACAACCTCATCGTCCCATCCTTCTTCTTTACGAATAAGACCGGTGAGCCCCATGGCGAAACACTTGGTCGAATCAATCCTTTATCCAGCAATCTTCTGGAAACACGTCCTTGAAGTCTTTGATCACTGAGAGTGATTCTATAGTTACCCTCCCTGGCATCATGGTACTCACGTATGCCAGAAATCCTCCACATCCCTTTCTTAGCATCCTACGTGCCTTCATAACTGAAATGATGTTCGATGGAGCCTTAGGTCTCGTACCTCTAAAGCAACACTCTTCTCCAGATGGTAGCTTGAATTTAACCTCCTTTCTAAAGCAATCTATATGAGCATGATAGGCTGCTAACCATCCATCCCTAAGATCACATCAAACTCATCCATCTTCAAACTAATAAGGTCGACTTCGAATTTCCTACCGTTCAATTCTAAGGGCATCTTTTAAACACAGATGTAATTGAAATCGAGTCTTTAGTCAATGTATCTACTACTAACGAATTCTCTAGCACTTCAGGGACCAATTTTATTTTGTTGGCTAGTTGAGTGCTTATCACAAAATGAGTAGCGCCAGAATCAATCAATGCACGAACATTACGAGAGTAAAGTTGTACCGTACCTGCCACGAGATCATTAGTGGCGCGTGCATCCTTAACTGTCATAGTGAAGACACGTCCATTACCTCCACCTTTTCCCTTATTGTCGTCCTTTACTCCTTTGGCCTTGTTTTCCCTCCTTGGTTCCGGGAACTTCCAATGGGGATGTCCCGTCTTGTCACAATTGTAGCATTTCTTCTCCTTGTACCAGCACCCTTCAGTTTTATGCCTCCCGTCACATACTTGGCATTTCACATCTGAGCCTTGCCCTTTGGCATCTTCTCTTTTTCCATCTCTACGGTTTCCTTGACCTTTATTAGGGTACTTGTTAGCCGTACCATCCTTCTCACGATCATCACTCGTCTTGCGCTTGTTATCCTCATTCTTATTCCAGCTCCCTTTGGTAGGTTCCTTTTCGGTCGTCTTCTTCCTTTCATCCTTCTTGTTCCGATAATTGTCCGCTTCAGTTTCCACGATCTTAGCTCGGTCCAACACTTGATCGTACGTTGGTGTTGGGTATGCCCACATATATCTCAGTTTTAATGTAATAGGATTTATTAGATTTGATTGATCCATCACCTAAGTTTTATTTCATGGACTTTAGACCCACATGTAAGAAGTATTTATACTTCATTTTTTTTGGTTGTCCATTGTTATAGACTAGGCTTAGTAAGAAATGCTATGCGCCATGCGCCTTCTGGCGCGCGCATATAAGCATTCTTCTAAGAAATGCTATGCGCCTCATTTTAATTCTACGCGCCATGCGCCATATGCCTTAGCGCGCGCAGTATTTATGCGCCTCTTGGCTCAACACGCCTCAATGTGTTTATTCAACACTCAGTGATTTATTTAAGACTCAAAGACTTGAAGAGAATTCAAATTACGCCAATAATCCAACGGTGGTTAAAAGATGTATATGCACCTAATCTATTGACACGTGTCCATAACGGTCATATTTATGTTGAGTGTCAAAGTGGCCATAATATTCGCATGCTCCAATCAACGAGTGACAGCTCATCTTATCCACAAGGATTTCCAACGGCTAGTTTTTTTTTTTGAAGTTCACTATAAATACCCCATAACTTCAAAATGTTGAAGTTGCTGAGTTTTGCTAAGAATTTCAAGAATTTCTCTCTCAAAGCATTTGTTGAAGATTTGAAGATTGCCTTCGTTTTTCCAGATTTCCTCAAGAACATCTTCATACCTTCATCCTTAGCCCAGATCTTCAAGCTATAACACTTTAGTTTCATTATGCTCTAAATCATAAAGATCTAAAGAGCCTTGATCCTAAATTCACACACGCACCTCTTTAAGTTTGATCATTTAGATCCATCTTTTAGAGATACACTGGTTATTGTTTTGGATTTGTTCATTCATAGAATATTAGATCTTGAGTTAGTGTAGAAGCTCAAAAGTTGTAATTTGTAACACTCTCTCATTATATAAGATCTCCATTAGAAATCCAAGACTAACCATCTTGGTAGAGGACGTAGATCTTTCATTGATCGAACCTCTCCAAATAGCTGGTGTTATTATCTTGTCATTTCTTTCAAGTTATTATTTTCACTCACTATTTGCTTGTTTACTCATTGTAGATTGATTGAACTGAATTGTGTTGTGTTGTTATATCATTTGCCTTAGTTCCTTATTTCAACCACTTTGAGCCAAAATACTTAGAGTGTGTGTACGCCCCTTTATCACACTTTGCGCCTATTTTCATTACTAAATTCCGCTGTGCATTTCACTCACTCACTTAGGCGCATTTCATAACGCTTACTTGATAAAGTGCGCATTTGCAATTGAATTTTTCAAGGGTACGAAAAGAATTTTAAAACAGCTATTCACCCCCCCCTCTAGCTATTTTTCATACCCTTGTTTCCCTTTGGGACCAACAAGTGGTATCAGAGCTAACACCTTTATAAAACATTTTTCGTTTTTCAAGCTTAACAGCTTGGGTGCCGATTCTAAATGGCAAACTCAAAACCTATGGCAACTGCAAACTACACTCATGTTCCGGTCTTTGATGAAGATCATTTTGACGTGTGGAAATTCAGCATATTGACTCATCTCAACTCAATCGATGAAAGGCTCCATGACACCGTCGTTTATGGACCCTATATTCCGATGAAGGCGAATCCAAATCCACGCACCAACGCTGCTCAACCTACAGTTCTAAAACCAAGGGAAGAATGGACCGAGAAAGAAATTAGAAGAGTTGCAAATGATGGAAAATCAAGAAACATTCTTCTAAGCACTCTAAGCACGGCTATGAAACAACAAGTCATGCATTGTGCTACCGCTAATGAGCTATGGGATGCTATTTAAGAGCATATTGAAGGAGACACCGTCTGCAAGGAGAACAAGAAATACGAAGTACAAAAGGGATTCAACAATTTATCTCAACTCCCCGGTGAAAACTTGAGGCAAACTTATGAACGCTACTGTGAAATTATCAATCTATGTATTTCACTTGGCATGAAGTTTACTAACAAAGATTTGAATGTAAATTTTCTACAAGCTTTTGGATCAAGATACCTACATAAATCTAGCGCTCTTGAAGACGCTGGAACTTTAGATGTATGGACATTAAGGAACCTTTATGCAAATCTCAAAGTTTACGAACTCAAACTTCAGCGAATCAGCGAAACTGAAGGAAAATCAAAATCTATGGCTATGGTGGCGCACAGAGAAACTGCGCCTGCACCTGCGCCTGTTCCTGCGCCTGTACAAGATGAGAGAAGTTCCGATCCCAAAATTTCCACTTCTGAGCTATTAGACATGGATGATGAAGACTTCGCTTTATTTGTGAAGAAATTTCAAAAGTTCAGAAAATTCTGAAGATCCGGCTCAACCAACAAATTTCAAGGATCTACCAGCAAAGCTCCTCAAAAGTTTTCAAGGAGCAGTGATTCAAAAAGGAAAGAAGATCTTGTTTGTTTTAATTGCAGGAAACCCGGACATTTTGCATCAAGCTGCCCGATCCCCAAATTTGAATATATGCAGAAGAAGAGCAGCCATACTCCCAAATTCACTCCCAAGTTCACTCGTCACAAGGGAATGGTTGCTGAAGAAGAAGCACCAGCAAATGAGCACAACACTTGGATTGAAACAGACTCCGATGAGAGCGATGAAGATTCCGATGATGGACTCGTTTGTTTGATGGCAAATGATGATGAAGTTGATGCTTATGATTCTGATGATGACTTCTCCAAGGATGTTCCCGATATGAATGCCTTGAATAAACCTATCAAGAAATCTGCAGGTTTTCAAGAAGTGAAAAAGAAGAAAGGACCAACCATCAGCGAGCTCGTTGAACAAGGATTTCTCACTCCGGCTCAAAACGATGGTGGATTGTTATTCTCACGATGTGATCTTGGAGCAAGGAACAAATTGAGAAAAGGAGCATACATTAGACCACAGGTTGAACCAACTGCTCAAATCTCCAAAATCAATGATGATGAAGTGATTGCTGAACAAGAAAAATTGTTCAAGAAGGCTGAAAAGGTAATTACTAGATTTGACAGTATGAAGGAAGCTTTAGCACTATCATGTGATGAAATTTCCCAGCTTAAGACCGAGAAATCTCTAATTAAATCTGAACTCACCCTCCTTAAGGAGCAGATAAAGAGCATGACTCCTCTTACTGTTAAAAACACTTTTCTAACAGAACAGAACTCACTTCTTAAAGTTCAAAACGATGAACTGGTTGCTCAAATTACTGATCTTAAAAAGATTACAAATGAGTGGTCCAATTCTCGTGTCACTATGGAGAATATATTTGAGTCCCAAAAAGTCAGTGGTGATAAAAGTGGCTTGGGATTCTCATCAACTAGTGACAACTTTAAATGTGATGTTTGTGCTGAAAGAGATAGTGAATTTACCAACCAACAAACTTTTGAAATTCCCAAGGAAAAACATTCTAATTCAATGGGTAAAGGACAGGAAAAAGTCAAGAGACAAACATTCCATTATGTCTACCCAACGAAGCAATTTGGGAAAGCTAATAGGAAAGATATAGCTACAGATGAACCATCTCCTAGCAAAATCATTCTTGAAAATAGGCGCACTCCTTCTCCGAGTGCTCATTATGCGCCTAAGATCCACGCGCCTCATCGCCGTGCGCCTCCTAGCCCTATGCGCCCTCCGAGAAAAAGCGCTCCAAAATTTCAAAAGAAAAATTTTGTTAAGGCTAGTTCATTTGACCCAAAGAAGAATGCCATCCCCAAGAAAAGTAAAGAGTTTGTGAAAACTCATGTGATTGGTGGCTTTCATCATTGTTCCATTTGTGATTGTTCAGGACACAAGGCCGTGGAATGCCTTTTGCGATTCACTCCCAATGCCAAAGGACGTAAAAATCCTAAGGTCAAGCAAGAGTGGGTTGTCAAAAGTTGCTAACCCTAGGACCCAAAAGGAATAAAGGGGACCTTCTTAAATGTCTATATTTCAGGTTCTTTGTTTCATGGCTGGATCTTCAAAGGCTAGAAATTATGAATGGATTCTCGATAGTGGGTGTTCAAGACACATGACTGGAGATGAATCCTTATTAGAAGATGTCCATGAAGAAAGAGGTCCCTCCGTAACATTTGGCGATAATAACAAAGGTCAAGTTGTAGCATATGGAAAGCTCAAGAAAGACAAAGTGTGCATTGAAAGAGTCTCACTCGTCGAAGGGCTCAAGCACAACTTATTATCCATATCTCAATTCTGCGACAAAGGATTAGAATGCCATTTCACTTCAACGCAATGTCTTATCAAGAATTGTAAAACTGGAGCTATCTTACTCACGGGATATCGTAAGACAAATATTTATATTATTGATTTCCATAGTATGAACTCTAGTACTAATCTTTGTTTTGTAGCAAAAAGTGTGAACGAAAATAGTTGGCTGTGGCACAAGCGCTTAAGTCACTTGAACTTCAAGTATCTATCTAAACTCAGCAGGAATAATCTTGTCAAAGGACTTCCCAAGGTTGCTGATCATCATGACAAAAAGTGCGCCGCATGTCAACTTGGCAAACAACCGAAGCAGTCATTTTCAAACAAGTCTAATCCTTCAACTACAAGACATTTGCAACTGCTTCACATTGATCTATTTGGACCAGTTTCCACCGCAAGCATTAGAAGAAACAAGTATACTCTAGTTGTGGTGGATGATTATTCAAGATATACATGGGTAGAGATGATGATTACAAAAGATGATTGTTATGATATTCTCACTACCTTATTTCGACTGCTCAAAACCCAAAAAGAAGATGACATCGTTAGTGTTCGATCCGACAATGGAACAGAATTCAAAAACAACGGTGTTGCTCGATATTGTGAAGATCATGGGATAGATCACAACTTTTCAACCGCCGGAGTCCCTCAACAAAATGGCGTTGTTGAACGAAAGAATAGAACGTTGATTGAAGCGGGAAAGACGATGATAGCTGAAGCTAAATTGCCTAAGTACTTTTGGGAAGAAGCTATCAACACTGCATGTTTTACTCAAAATCGTTCCCTCATCAACAAACTTCACAACAAGACTCCGTATGAACTTTGGCGTGGTAGAACTCCCAACATTGCATTCTTCAAGATCTTTGGTTGTAAATGTTATATCCTCTACAACGGAAACGAACATAGAGGTAAATTCGATGCCAAAGCCGACGAAGGTATTTTTGTTGGGTATGCCAAACACTCTAAAGCTTTTCGTGTTTTTAATAGAACTACATTAGTGATAGTTGAATCTGTACATGTCACTTTTGATGAACATTCTCTCCTTGAGCCACATTTGGCTCCAAATGTTGCTGATGATTCTGTTGAGCTAAATGATACAGGTGCTCCTATTTATGTTGCGCCCACTCAAGATCAGAATCTATCAACACAAGGAAATCCATCTACATCAAATGCACCTAATTCAATGTATAATGCGCCTGGTGAATCCTCTATTACGCCTCACTCAAATGATGCGCCTCATGATTCCTCTCACGCGCCTATTTCTACTGCTGCATCTGGTGTAAACCCAAATTTCAATTCTGAGCCAGTTCAACCCCCAAATTTCAATGACTTTGAATCTGGTGAAGATGTACCAATTGAAGACCTTCAAGTTTCTACGACTCAACCTAACTTACCTCCTGAAATTCGTGAAGTTAGAGGTCACCCAATTGCTAATATCATCGGTGATCTACAAGTTGGTGTTCGTACAAGGAGAGCTACAAACTTTGATGCTTACACTGCTTTTATCTCTCAAATTGAACCGAAGAAGGCTGATGAAGCGCTCCAAGATCCTAATTGGGTTGTTGCAATGCAAGAAGAACTCAATCAATTTGAACGATGCAAAGTTTGGACTCTAGTTCCAAGACCAAATGATCATGGAGTGATCAGTACGAAATGGGTGTTCAGGAACAAGATGGATGAGAATGGAACCATCACGAGAAACAAAGCAAGATTGGTTGCACAAGGCTATAGGCAAGAAGAAGGAATTGACTACGATGAAACTTTTGCGCCCGTAGCAAGACTTGAAGCTATCAGATTATTTCTAGCTTACGCCGCTCACAAGAACTTCAAGTTATATCAAATGGATGTGAAGAGCGCGTTTCTAAATGCTGAACTTCAAGAACAAGTCTATGTTGCTCAACCACCTGGGTTTGAAGATTCACAATTTCCAAATCATGTGTACAAACTCCAGAAAGCTTTGTATGGACTCAAACAAGCACCAAGAGCATGGTATGATACACTATCAAAGTTTCTCATTGAAAAAGGCTTCACTCGCGGTAAAATCGATAGAACTCTTTTCAATGCCAAACATAATGGTCATAAATTACTTGTTCAAATTTATGTTGATGATATTATATTTGGTTCTACTAATGAATTGTTGTGCAAGCGTTTTGAGAAACTAATGAAGAGCAAGTTTGAAATGAGCATGATGGGAGAACTCACATTTTTCCTCGGGCTTCAAATCAAGCAAATGAGTGAAGGCATCTTTATCAATCAAGCCAAATACATAAAGGACTTAATCAAGAAGTTTGGACTTGAGAACGCTAAAGCATACGATACTCCAATGGCCACCGGAAACAAACTCGACAAAGATTTAAAAGGTAAACGTGTTGATCAAACGCTCTATCGAGGTATGATTGGCTCACTCCTTTACCTTACTGCTAGTAGGCTGATATTATGTTTAGTGTTTGTGTTTGTGCTCGTTATCAATCTGACCCTAGAGAAGCACACTTAATTGCTGTGAAACGTATTATAAGATATCTCTCTGGCACTGTTAACGTTGGACTTTGGTACACCAAAGATTCGAACTTTAAACTTGTAGGTTATTCAGATGCGGATTATGCAGCTTGCACAATTGATAGGAAAAGCACTAGTGGCACTTGTCATTTCCTCGGATATCGACTTGTGTCATGGGCAAGTAAGAAACAAGCTTCTGTATCTGTCTCAACAACCGAAGCCGAATATATCGCTGCGGGAAGTTGTTGTTGTCAAATACTCTGGATGAAGCAGCAATTAGTGGACTATGATATCATCGAAGAAAATTGTCCCATCTACTGCGAGAATACATCAACAATTGCGGTTTCTGAAAATCCTGTCATGCAATCAAAGACCAAACACATCGACATCAAATATAACTTCCTCAAAGACCACGTGGAGAAAGGCAATATACATTTGGAACACGTGGGAACCGACTATCAAATCGCCGACATTCTAACAAAAGCACTTGACGCGAAACGGTTTATGTATTTGAGAGGTGAAATGGGTATGCTTGAACTCAACTAAATTCAATATAGTTTTGTCAATACTAATGATTTTATGTTGTGTTGAGTTATGAGTATATTAGCTACAAATGTCAAATCATTTCAAAGTTTCAAAGAAACTTCCTGCGCGCCTAATCATCTCTTGCGCGCCTCACCCCCCTGCGCGCACAGCATCTAGCGCGCGCCTAGCATTCATTGCCTCTTAAGTCATTCTGCGCGCCTAGAAGAGACTATGCGCCTCTTTATAACTGCGGCTCAATCAATGCTACCATATTAATTCCCTCAATGATTGAACGCATTTAATTTTTCACAAGGACCTGGTACGTTTATTCTGATCATTTATTATAGGAATCTTTGTCTTTTGACATTCCTTTAATTGTTTAAGGGTACTTGTGCAATTAAATTTTTCACTCGTTTTACGTTTTTCAAAAATTTTATTTTATGGGGATATATCTCTTACACCCCAAACTTACACCAAAATAGATGTTTTTGGGGTTTGTGCAAAAATTAGTCAAAATTGCTCATACACTTAAAGGGAAAGTGGAGCAGTTTTTCTTTTACCCAAAATGTCACATCATGACACTTTATGTCATTCTGCATTTAATGTGTTTCAAATCATCAAAATCTACACTTAAAGGGAAAGTGGAGCAGTTTTTCTTTTACCCAAAATGTCACATCATGACACTTTATGTCATTCTGCATTTAATGTGTTTCAAATCATCAAAATCCCTCATTAATGAGCCGTACTTATGTCATGATGAGCCGTCTTTTTCAAAACCCCTCATTAATGCAAATCTTTTCAACTTCTCATCTTTTTAAATTTTTGACTGTATTTTTTCCATATCAGTGCAAAATTTTTAATCATAACCTATATATATTTCCCTACACCCCTACCCTATCTCTCTTCCAGTCTCTCTATCCTCCCATTTCTCTCTCTGCTCTTTCTCTCTCGTCTCTTTCTCTCACACTTTTATTCATCTTTTCATTTTCTCATCTCTATATACAACTGTTATGGGTCCTAAGAAAGCTACAAAATCTACCCAAGAGGAAATGGTATGAATTCTCAACCCTTAAACTCCTAAATTTCTGCAAAAAATTTTTCTGTTTCCTCATTTTCTGTTTTTCCGTCTTTTTCAAAAACCCGAAATTGCATTTTTCTTGATTAATCTTGCTTCGGTGATCCGTTTTCAAAATCGTTTGTTAGGTTATGTTCGTTTTGTGATTTCGAGTCTTTATAACTAACTTTTTCAACGATCAATTCGCTATTTGGTGCGAATCTGAAAAATCACCATTTTCGACTTTTCGGTTTTTCGGATCTTTGAATCTATTTTTTGGATTCGTTGTTGATTTTTACTTGTTTTGATTTACATATTTGTTATCCTTGTCTTCGTGCGGTCATTTTGATATATTGTATGCTTGATTTGGTGAAGTTTCATGAATTATGTGTTCTTGGTGTTCTTGGTGTTCTTCGAGCACTCAAGGCATGTTCTTCGTGTTCTTCATTATTTTTGCATGACTTGGGTTTCAAAATTTTCAAAACTTGTTTTTCAAAATTTTCACGTTTTGATTCTGAAAATTGCATATGTATGTTTGCATGTGTTTGTGAGTTTTTATACTTAGTTTAAATTTCTACATAAGTAATGCGCCTATATATGAATTCATGCGCCTAGTATGATTATGCGCACATTGACATTATGCGCCTCAAAGAGATTCTTGCGCTCACATGTGTTTGCGCCTCAATCCTTTATGCGCCTAATATTATCATGCGCCTACACTTACTATGCGCCCCCAAATTCATACTTAGTCAATTTTTATGTTCAAATTTTCCTTAGTATATTTCATAGAACCATAAATATGCGCCCTGTATTTCTATGCGCCTCATAATTTCATGTGCCCACTATAATCATGCGCCTTGACTCACTGTGCTCTCTTTTGCGCTCATGACTCTCTGCACCTAATTATTTTATGCGCCTAAAATTGTGTATGCGCCTAGTCCTCATTTTGCCTATTTATGATTCTATGCGCCTAACTCACACTAATTCCTTTCAATGTTTAATTTTTCAGGATCTATCTAACTTCAGACATGGTGAAACATTTGATTAAAACGAGCTATCTACTGATCCTATGGGTGTCGAAGTTATGGAATATATGAGACTGGCTGGACTTCTCCCTTTATTCACTCTGGAGCAACCTTTCTACTCTCCGCTCCTCGTTGATGAATTTTTCTCTACAGCAGAATTTGTGGAAATTCCAACAGACGTTGAAGGGATGGTGCGCTATCGCATTCGCGCCGTAGTTCAAGATGTTGAGATAACCATGTCTGCAGGCACTATAAAGAACATTGTCAACTTCAACAAAACTGGCCCCTTGAGTGTAGCTGGCAAAATCAATTCTTATTCAGCCGCCGCTCAAAACATTATGGCGCGTACTCTTCTTCGTATCCCTACTCTTCAAAACAATATCAAAACGGTGGATATTAGAGATGGTGGTGACTTATTGGCGCATATTGCGCATCTGGTTGGCACTTCAATTATCTTCAAAACTGGAAATGTCAACAGATTCACAATGGAGCAGTGGGAATATACTGCTGCTATTATGGCAAAGACCATCCTCAACTGGCCTCACATTTTATTTACTAATCTTCAGGACCAGATTGACAAGTACAATAAAAACAAAGCTGACGGCAAGACGAAGTTCAAGACTCACTGCCGTATTCTCACCAAAATCTTCCTATCCTATCCTGCGCTTGCTAATTTCCTTGCTCAGAACCCAGACTACCAGACCACTGATGTCCCTATTTTTGGTAAGGACAGTTTAGTGATGAAAAGGCGCAGAAAGCGCATGGCCAACGCGCACGCCAAGGGTGAAAGGAGCTCAGTTGGTAGATGAAGCCACTGATTCTGATGAAGAAGCAGCTGGTGCAGATGGTGAAGAAGCTACAGTAGCGCTACGCGCAGAATCTGGCGCAGTTAAAGGCAAAGGCAAAGGAATTGCTGAAGAACCAAGCAGACCTGCTAAGCGCCCCAGAACCGACACTGAAGAAGAAAAGGAGCTGAAACGCGCTAAAGAAGCCAGTAGACTGGAAGCGCAGTTAAAAAGGGATGAAGAATTCAGAATGAAACAGGCTGCTGATTTATTTAAATCTGAAAGGCGCAAAGGCGCAGGGTCTAGCGCTGATGCACGGGCGCCTGCTCCTGTTGCGCCTCCAACTGTTCATGCGCCTTCATCTTCTGATCGACAACAAGTCAGAGATAAAATCTCTGCAGATTTATTTGGTGAAGATATTGAGGATCAACCTCAGGGGGAGCCAGAACCTTTAAGGCGCAAACCATCTTCTGTGCGCCCAAAGGCTCCTGCGCCTCATCCTGAAGAAATTTCTTCAAGTGCAGAATATATTCCATCTCCTCCCCGTGCTCCTACTCCACGCCCCTCTACTCCTGCGCCTCCTCCTCCCACTCCTGATATGAGTGTGGTTATTTCTCTTCTACAGCAACTCCAGCAAGGTCAGTCTCAAATGAACTCACAATTAGAGCTTCATACTTCAATGCTTACCCAGCAGGCTGATGAGATTGCTGCCATTAAGGGGGAGATAAAGCGCATAGATGCCAACATCAAGGACAAACACTTCCTGACCCCTCAACAGTGGAATGATGCTATTGATCAGATGAACGATTTATTCAAAGGCACTCTTGCTTCTCTTCACGAGCGAATTAGTGCTGGCATCCAACTCACCGATGGCCAAGATTTTATAAGATGAGATTGCTGCCATTAAGGGGGAGATAAAGCGCATAGATGCCAACATCAAGGACAAATACTTCCTGACCCCTCAACAGTGGAATGATGCTATTGATCAGATGAACGATTTATTCAAAGGCACTCTTGCTTCTCTTCACGAGCGAATTAGCGCTGGCATCCAACTCACCGATGGCCAAGATTTTATAAACGCTATAAAAGAAGTAGAGTTGAACATAGCGGGGGATATAAGGAAACTGTTTGAGATGGTGGCTGGAGATAGCCATAAGTTATTGAGCGTTGTTGATAAGCTCAACGAAGTTAAGGATGAGCTACAAATCCTGGGACTATCTGTATATGGCGCAGAAGCAAATGATGAACCCAGCCCTACTCCTGCTGCTAGCGCGCCTGTTGACATTAATTCCCTGCTTTCAAAAATTGAAGTCTTGAAGGAGTTAGTTGTCACCCACTTCAACGCCGCACACTCCAGCGCAGACAGGCGCTCAGATAGGATTTCCTCTGACATTGTTTCAGCGCAGGCTGCTATTGAAGCAAACTTTCAAAACGTTGCTGAAAACGTCCCTCAACAGCAAGCCATTACTCAACGCACCATTGATGAATATCAAAACATCAATGTTGGTCATTTGCGCTACCTCAGAGACGGCGTCACGGACACTCATGGTTTAGTGAACCGCGCCTATCAACTTTCCAAACAAATCCAGTGCTCCGTTTCTGAAATTGAAGAAGGATTGAAGGAAGACGACGCGCCTCCTAATCCTTAGTTTTCTTTGATTGTAAGTTAGATTTTTTTTTTTGTTAGTAAAACCACTTTTGAAGATAGTGATTTTAGTGCTTACTTGTTTTAGCACATCTTTTGTCTTTGTTCTATTCAAAACTTGTAATCTGTAACTCCTACTTTCCAAGTTTTAATTAGAACAATGCATCTCTTATTATCAAACTTTGTTCACTCAAACTCCTTGTTTGTAGAACATTGAATATTGTTTAAATTCATGCATCATATTGAATTGTTTCATACTTTCATGCATTGAGTTTAAACTTGGTTTAAACACTCCTCAAAACTAAAATTCATACATCATTTTGAATGTGTTAAACGGATGTTTCTATCTTTCCTCATGTAATTCTTTATTCTTATTGGAATAGATTAGAAATCTATATCTCGGACTAGTGTGTGCATTAACTTGAGACATGATTTATCAAATTTATTTATTTGAACATGTTTTTATCAAGTATAATGTTTGTCCTTGATATAGTAGGTAATGGCATCAATCAAATAGGGGGAGATTGTTGGGTATGCCCACATATATCTCAGTTTTAATGTAATAGGATTTATTAGATTTGATTGATCCATCACCTAAGTTTTATTTCATGGACTTTAGACCCACATGTAAGAAGTATTTATACTTCATTTTTTTTGGTTGTCCATTGTTATAGAGTAGGCTTAGTAAGAAGGCAAGAAGATCAAGATTCAAGAAAATCACATTTTGAGAAGAGCCATGCGCCTATGCGCCTTCTGGCGCGCGCATATAAGCATTCTTCTAAGAAATGCTATGCGCCTCATTTTAATTCTACGCGCCATGCGCCATATTCCTTAGCGCGCGCAGTATTTATGCGCCTCTTGGCTCAACACGCCTCAATGTGTTTATTCAACACTCAGTGATTTATTGAAGACTCAAAGACTTGAAGAGAATTCAAATTACGCCAATAATCCAACGGTGGTTAAAAGATGCATATGCGCCTAATCTATTGACACGTGTCCATAACGGTCATATTTATGTTGAGTGTCAAAGTGGCCATAATATTCGCATGCTCCAATCAACGAGTGACAGCTCATCTTATCCACAAGGATTTCCAACGGCTAGTTATTTTTTTTTGAAGTTCACTATAAATACCCCATAACTTCAACATTTTGAAGTTGCTGAGTTTTGCTAAGAATTTCAAGAATTTCTCTCTCAAAGCATTTGTTGAAGATTTGAAGATTGCCTTCGTTTTTCCAGATTTCCTCAAGAACATCTTCATACCTTCATCCTTAGCCCAGATCTTCAAGCTATAACACTTTAGTTTCATTATGCTCTAAATCATAAAGATCTAAAGAGCCTTGATCCTAAATTCACACACGCACCTCTTTAAGTTTGATCATTTAGATCCATCTTTTAGAGATACACTGGTTATTGTTTTGGATTTGTTCATTCATAGAATATTAGATCTTGAGTTAGTGTAGAAGCTCAAAAGTTGTAATTTGTAACACTCTCTCATTATATAAGATCTCCATTAGAAATCCAAGACTAACCATCTTGGTAGAGGACGTAGATCTTTCATTGATCGAACCTCTCCAAATAGCTGGTGTTATTATCTTGTCATTTCTTTCAAGTTATTATTTTCACTCACTATTTGCTTGTTTACTCATTGTAGATTGATTGAACTGAATTGTGTTGTGTTGTTATATCATTTGCCTTAGTTCCTTATTTCAACCACTTTGAGCCAAAATACTTAGAGTGTGTGTGCGCCCCTTTATCACACTTTGTTCCTATTTTCATTACTAAATTCCGCTGTGCATTTCACTCACTCACTTAGGCGCATTTCATAACGCTTACTTGATAAAGTGCGCATTTGCAATTGAGTTTTTCAAGGGTACGAAAAGAATTTTAAAACAGCTATTCACCCCCCCCCTAGCTATTTTTCATACCCTTGTTGCCCTTTGGGACCAACAGTTGGCAACATCAGTGGGGTAATTCTGTAGCGGATTCGATCACTTAGACCAAGTTCAAACTTCCTGGCCTTTTGCTCATCATTATCGAAGAACGCCGGAGCAAACTCTAGAAACTCTGTGAACTTCTCGCAATACTCGTCTACAGTCATCCTTCCTTGGGTTAGAGTCATGAATTCTGCCACCTTAGCGTTTCGAACGCTCATTGAATAATACTTTGCATAGAAGATGCACTTGAATCCATCCCAAGTAAGCGCAGCATCACCACGAGCCGTAGCAGCTCTCTTCTCTCCTTCCCACCATTTCAGGGCTTGTCCCTTAAGCATGAATGTGGCGAACACCACCTTCCTTTCTGGAGTACAATCCAGAGTTTCGAAAACTTTCTCCATGTCTTTCACCCAGTCTTCTGGTTTCTCATTCTTAGAGCCAGAAAATGACTCCGGATTCCGTTTCTGAAAGAATTCTAGCGGATCCCTCATAGGAACTTGTGGGTTCTGCTGTGGTTGAGTTAGTGCCGTCATAACTTGCCCGATACCGGCCACGGTTTGATTCAGTGTTCTAAACAAATTTGCCATATCAGGGTCAACTCGTCCCTCGGCGTTAGCGTTTCGTCTGGATCCTCTTTCAGCCATCTGAATAAGGTTATTCTTAAGTTAATATCGTAGGGGAGAATGCATTACTTACATTACACATGCATGGCTACTATGTCTAAATACTATCATACATAGGGCCGTCCCCAAAAGATAAAGTTTCCACATTAATTCCAGGTTCTAGCCATTTACTAGGCTACATTCATTCATTAGAGGTCAATTCACTAGACCTATTACCATACACAATTGGCCATCAAATCATGCCAATTACTTCTACAGTTAACTACTACTATGAAGTCATTCACAGTTTTTTTTCAGTCATTCCACTAGACCAAAACTATTTCCACTTGGCCGTTTTCATGAACCATACTTACTAATTAAGGTCTTTTCTCGACCTACACTTCTTGTTCTACTAGATCACATTCCATAATTAGACATAACGGATAACAAAGGTCAATTACTAATGAATAACTTCAATACTTTTATTAAATGAAACTTCCAAAATCCAATAGTTAAGAAAGAAAAATTCCAACTAAACTTCTAACTATAACTACTTACTAATACTATGAAAGAAATAAAAGAATATCCAACTTCTACTTTTTCTTCAAAGGTTCGCATTTTTCCTTGGTCTTCCCCTAGGTCTTCCACTAGGGACCTTGGGTGCCTTCTTCGAACCTCTGGGCCTTCCTCTAGGCCTACGAACAGGTACCTCCACTATCTCTTCATCCTCCTCAACAAGCATTGGGGCAGCTTCATTGCCCTCCATGTTAACCTCCATTTCTTCGGCTTCTTCCTCGACTACCACGTGTTCCTCAATTAGCTTTCCTGCCCTCTTTCCACTCTTTTCCATTAGAGTGGTTGCCAACTGTGGGTCTATCTCCTTCAATGCAAAGTAGTAGCTTCGCACATCATCACATAATATTTCAGCCCACTCTCTAAATCCATTTAGTTCTTTCTTACTTTTCTTTAATTCCTTGCTAGTGTCTCTTAGTGCTTTTTCTGCAAGCAGCCACTTATTCAAGGTAATCCTTCCCTTAGCTTGTTCCTTCTTCAGAATCTTGTTAAATTTCCTTATCCGAAGAGAGTACCTCTTAACCACTTTGGTCACGTTCTTTCCTAACGAGTTCATCTTCAAGTTCTTCTCAACTCCGTTCATGACCTACCACCATGACATTACCACAATTAGTGACCATAATCTTAATGATATAAATGATTACCAAAATATCTTTTAAACACCAACACAATGCATCAATGTATTACTTAAGGTTCATTCATAAGTATTTCTTAGGATCCCTAAATTGATTCCAGATTCTTTCTCAAAATGGAAGGTTCCCAATTTAGAAAGTTTCCCAAAATAGAAAGTTTCGTAAAATAGAAAGTTCTACCTTAAGCAATCCTAGTACTCCTAGAATGCTCAATCAAGCCTATTCAATATCAGAGTTTCCTATCCCTTAAGTTCTAAAACCTTAGCTCTGATACCAACTGTAACGACCCAGATTTTCATAAAGTAGACAAATCCATAAAAACAAGGAAATACCAATAGTTATCTTACAAAATCCCACTTAAACAGCCCAACGGCTAGTCTCAAACCATCAATTCAACAATAAATGAGGAAGCGAATTAAATGTTAAGTCTTCAAATCCAGTACAACCACTAGCCAAACAAAATAAACCATAAAGTCTTAATATACCTGACACGGACAGCTTCATCTAGCGATCCGTATACCTCTTTAAGTCGTTACCTGAAAAAGATTATTAGAGAAAGGGTGAGTGAACAATGCTCAGTAAGTTCATACGGACTTCTCCGATAGCTAAGGAGAAGTGACCGAAAGAACGGACTCAATTGATAATTTCAAAGATCGGACATTATTTAAAATACTAACTGCATGTAACGAATGCAGTTAACTATTCGAAGATTTGTGGTCCTAATTCCATTCCGTCAATTCCAAGTTCCAAACACCTTTTCAGGGTGTCACACCTTTTCAGGGTGTTAAGTGAATAAGAGACCTTACACCTTTTCAGGGTGCTCCCTTATTTAGAGTTATCATGATAATCTAGAGTTCCACAAAGTCTAAGTTACACGTAGTTAGCTAGACTTATTTCCATTAGTCCGTTTCCTAGGACCGTTTCCACATTAGTCCTTTTCAGGGACTAGTTAGTCCTTTTCAGGGACTATACAGCTACACCTGTTGCAATTAGATATAGCATACTTTCCAAAATAGTGTTCCTAAACGAGAGCACATGCAAATTCAAATGTTCTAAGATTCCCTACGACCAAAACACGTCATAGGTAAGATATACAAAAGACGTTCATCAACGTAGAGTTCAAGCGCTATGGACCATATAGCATTCATGAAAGAATTATAGAGTTCCAATGAATAAACAATTCAAGATACTTAGGAACGTAATACCTTACCTTGCTAGCGTTGACTTCTAGCGGGTTCTTGCGTACAATCTACAATCACGCAAAGATACTACTTTTAGGGCAAGAGCAATATTTAACCCCGTCCCCCAACTTCATTTTCTATCTTTAACCTTATGAGTTTATTTCCAAACCCCTTTTTAAGGTCTTTCTTTAGTTTAGGGTTTACATTACCCTTCATAACTTTCCCAACATACCCTTAGGTTTTACGTAAAAGTCTACTTTCAACCCAAATGTCTTAAGTTGACTTAATTTCATGAAAACACTATTCACATCGTTGACTTTCACTATTCCAGCATTGCCTTTACTATTCACAGTTTGACTTTCACTATTCACAGTTTGACTTTCACTATTCATAGTTTGACTTTCACTCTTCACAGTTTGACTTTCCATATCCTAGTTGACTTTCAATATTCCAGTTGACTTTTCACATACTTGGAACACCATGAACACACACACACAAAACCCTAATTTACAAACCCTAATCTGTGACACACACTGCACACACACGCACAAACACACACACACGGACACACACACACACTCCACTGCCGCCAGCCACCGCCGCCGCTGCTGCCGCCGCCGTCGTGGTGGTGGTGGTGGTGGTGGTTCATGCATGCATGTCTATTCCATTCCAACTTCCTCCATTAAAGAGGTTTTCAAAGATTAATAATAACCCTAGTTTTATCACTTTAGGGTTAGGGTTCTAAGTTTCGTTTCAAAATTCCTAGGTGATACACAACCCAAGAATTAATATTTAGAGATGAGGGAATTACCTTCGACGGGGGGGGGGGGGGGGGGGTGAATCTTCTTCTTCCTCCTCTCTTTCTCCTTCCTTCTCCTTCTTCTCCCTCTCTCGGTTCTCTCTCTCCCCGCCTCCTCTCTCTCTTTCTTTAGGGTTTGTGGTTGACACAAAATAGTAGGGAGAGGGTTAAAGAGGATTTAAATACTTAGGGTTCTCCTTTTCCTATTCCAAAAAGGTTTTCCAAAGTTTGACTAGATTGGGCCCTTCTTTACTAGCCCAATTCATTAATTATTTAATGAGCCCGATCACAAAGCATTTAATATAAAAGAAAAGAAAGAAATAATAATAATAATAATGGCCAAAAAGGCCGGTTATTACAGTTACCATTACGTGTACCGTATTCCTCAAAAGCAATCATGTTTCTTAGAAAAGATTCTGTCTCGTCAGTAATTCTCAATTGTGGAAATTCAAACACCCCGCCACTGAATTTTATCCCAAAAATGCCGCACTCAGCATCAATCTTCTTAAATTTTATATTAGCTTCCTTGAGCTTTGTTTAAAAACCAATAAAAGATTTCGTCATACCTTCTGATTCATTTTTAGTAGGTGGTCCCAGCCATTAAAAGTAAATCAATTCAAGTAGATGCTTTACTTCGATTGCATTTTCCCTAGAAAAACCCCTAGTATATCCAGAAACTGGGAAAAGAGGCTTAAAAAACGTTAGGAAAATATCATAGAATTCATAAAGCTCGTATGGTACTTGGCTGAAATTATCACGTATCTTAAGAAGCACAAAGAATGGGAGTTGATTCTCAAATAACATCAAACCGCATTGCAAACTAACTTGCATCCAATCATCACGAAAGATAGGATCATTTTCTTCTCTCAAGGATGCATTCAAGAACTTGAATGCTAACTCAATGATAAAACAACCATCCAATATCAGCATCCGAATAAATTTCTCGGAATCTAGGTTTATAGGTTGAGCATAACACTTGCGTGCCTCTTCTTCTAGCAACTTCATGGTGAAAGTTTTGGTAGCTAGGATGACTATAAAAACACACAGTAAAGACACAGTGTAATCTCTGGTGTGGTTACACTAGAGCCTACACTGAACAGAATTGCAGCGGAATAAAAAGAACACAGAACTTAACACATCTACAGGGGAATAAAAAAGAACAGCAGAACATAACACACAGTAAAAACACCGAAATTGTTTTTGTCTATAATTGGAGGTGAGATCTAAATTTTCTCAAACCGAAATTGTTTCTATCTATAATTGAAGGTGAGATCTAAATTTTCTCAAACTGAAATTGTTTTTTTCTATAATTGGTGGTGAGATCTAAATTTTCTCAAACTGAAAATATTTTGGGGTTAGTGCATCAGGACGGTATAATTGCCCAATAACAAAGGTTACACATTTCAATGGGTCGCCACGAGATAGCATTTCTCAAGGCAAGCAGTATAGTTGCAAGTAAAAGTAGCAGATAGATAACATGTGTATATTTCAAGGATACGATGCATTCTGAGATGTGCCCAGATTCTCCTTCTTTTGATTTGCTATGTGATGAGATTTTTGTGCTTCACTGCACAGTGAGCCATTGCTCTGTGTAATCCTTCGGCAGAAATCAGTTTCAGTTTCCAGATTCGAATTTTGTAAACAATTTACAGAACAATCTGGACACCAGAAATCAGATCAAGATTCTGGAATTTGGATTACTTGCCGTACGGCGGCTATCAGGCCGTACGCTCATCAAGGTGCCGTACGGTTCCTCTGTCCAGAATTCCAGATTCTTCAGTTTTTTTCCTTTCAGAAATTCGATCAATCTCATTATCGTGTTCATACATAATCAGATTATAACAACACGAAATTACAGATTACGAATTTAACTAAATCCAACCAATATCATGAATAAACAATTTATTACATATACAAATTAGATCTAATTTATCAATACAAATAATCCAATTATTCATTGATAACCCCAACATGCAATTATTCATATAGATCACATCAATATAATAATTACATAATCCCTATACAATCATGCTAATAAATTTTATATATCATATATAAAACTCAAATCACATATTCATCTTATTATCATACAAATTATATAATCGAATTAAACAATTTTAAACATGATATATTAAAATAATCAACGATGAACGGGGCTCTGATACCACTATTGGGTTTTGATGCGTCATGCGCAGCGGAATAAAACATAAGATCAAACACCCATGAGCCCGGATCCGTGCATGTTGATTAAATTAAATACAAGATGAAAGAAACATACCCTTGAAGATCGAATCCATGAACACGGAATTTAGGTGCTCACGCAAACACCCTCTATCAGTATCCACACGTCAAACGGATATCAAGAACACCTTCTTGATCTGGATTGCTAGACCCAAGGCTTGATTGAGAAACGATTTTTTCGTAGGAATTATTATGCTTTATTGATTATTGTATTTTGATGATCATGGATCACAAAATAAATAATCCTACTTCTCTCTAATTTATTATTTCTAAAAAAATTGTTATTGATTTACAAAATCAACATTAGAGGTTGTCAAACCCGACACCATATATTTATATGAGGATTTGACCTAATTCCGTTTGGGATCGGGATTCCTTGTCGTACAAGAATTCTGAACAAACTGACCAGGGCCGGCCATAGCAGCCGTACGGATGATATAGAGCCGTACTCCACCTTTGCCACCGTAAGGAGATAGTCCAGAAAATCCCAGATTTTCAGCCTTTTTCAATCCGTTCTATTGTGTGTGACCCAATAGGATTATACTAAGTTGGCAACGAGTCCGAACCATTCAGAACATGTAAGTCACAAGAGGACTCTAGCAAGCCATTATGACTACCCAATTAGTATAACTTTGAAAGTCCAAAGTTACCTTATAGAACATATCAAAATCCCTTTGTCACGCGATATTATATTGGACATAAGTCATGATCCGCGTCCACTTATGTTGTCCAATACTTTCTCGATCCCGAGTAGATTGATATGAGTAAATGATATTGACTTTGAGGTGCTAACACAAACTGACCAGTTACGAGACCCTAGCCGTACAGCTCATTAAGAGCCGTACTCCATTAAAGCCGATGTACGGTGGCCATTGTATTTCCCAGATTATTTTCCTTTTTCCAATCCGTTCTATTGTGTATGACCTAATAGGATTATACTATGTTGGCAACGAGTCCGAACGAGTCAGAACCTGTAAGTCATAAGCGGACTCTAGCAAGCCATTATGACTACCCAATTAGTATAACTTTGAAAGTCCAAAGTAACCTTATAGTACATATCACAATCCCTTTATCACGCGATATCATATTGGACATAAGTCATGGTCCACGTCAACTTATGTTGTCCAATGCTTTCTCGATCTCGAGTAGATTGATATGAGCAAATAACATTGAATACTTCAATTCATTTGGGTGTGGCCGTACACTATCATCAATCTCACTCATCGAGAGGCCAAGCAGATATCTCTCTTGAGAGAGGGACAAATCCCATCTTCACTTATCATTCTTCCCTACAAGAATCCGATTATGCCAATTTTAGCCTTTATAACCACCTGGTTAGGGGTAGCGTTTGAGTACGTCAAACATAATGTTCATCATGTGGAAGACCATGATAATCTCAGGTCTAATATCAAATGATATAACTATTATGAGATCTAATTATGAAATTTGACCATGACATAAATCTCATAACGGGTCTATCCAGTACATTGTTCTCCAACAAGTATCCACAAGTTTAATCCGCATCTTATGCACCATAATCATCATATGATTATCCATTAAACACATGCTAGCCCTTCATAAGTGCTAGGGACAATGATTATTATAATAAACATGCAAAAGATATAATAATTGGGTTTGTTATCTCTATAACAATGAAGCTATGATGTAACGCATAGGCCTTTCTCAAGGGCCTAGGGCATAATATCCAATATATAGGACCAATGTTTTTCACCTGTATTAGTGGCCATCCAAGCCCCTAGCAAAGGGCCTATAATCTTTCTGAGATCCACCATTCGGTTACAATCTATTTGAGGGTCTAAGCAATTTCAAGTCAATCCAAGAATTCCACGTGATATCCACAATTGAGGTCATTTATAACCTTTTTGGGAACTCATAGGATTAAAGGAAAATTTCTAGACAAAAACCGGCATGAAGTCTAGGACGTGTCATTTTGAAAACATTGTCTCGAGGCTTCGGAAGGGAAGGCTAGGCTTACACCCATCGCAACGACAAGTAGGCGCGCTTGGGGCGGGAATGTTAACCGCGGACCCTATCAGGAAGTCGATGAGCTCCCTTATGTCCCGGGTAACACTCCCTAAGGTCTGTACGGTTCTAAAATCGCGAGTTTGAAAAATGTTCATGTGTGTGAGGTATCTACACTTTTGAAAATGAATTTTTGAAAGCAAGAAAGAAAAGAAAAAATCTTGTTTTGTTTTTTTTCATTTTTTCCAATATTTTTGTTTTTTTAGGGAAACATTCACCACGCATATATCTATATTACAATACAAAGCAAGAATAACCGTTTTACAAAGAGAGGCTGAGATTGCTTCTCAAAAATTGATCGGACGGCCTAAGTTGATCCTAATAACCCACTCCCATGAAAACTGTCAGACAGTTAACTCCCTCAAGTAACCTCCTCACCTTTGTTAACTTACAATGTATCTTTTCTCCCCCCACTACTCGACTTAAAAGTTAATGTGATTTTGGGTTATGAAGAAGAGGAAATTGAGTTGAGGTTAAGGGGTTTTATGTGAGAGGACAAAATTAAATGTGATTCTTTCTTCCTTTTCATACTGTCACCGTGCTAGTGGCACGGGTAAGAATACTAGTATATACACAAAAGAGGTAAAAGAAACGTCCCTACAAAAAAGATGTTAGGCATAAATATATACAAACAAGGCAAAGCATATAACGCATGACATGCAAAAAAATTAGAGTCTATCCCACTTAAAAGATTTCCCCAGTAGAGTCGCCACTGTGAGAGCCCGCGCTCGAAGTCGCCCCGAAATGATCGCTCGCGAGGGCGATTCGGGTGATGCCTCGTGCTAATATGCTTTTGGAAATGCGTTCGGTTTCGCACAAATGGTTTCCTCTTGAAGTTTTAAATATTTTACAAGAGTCACCACCTCACTTTATTTTAGGAAAAATGAAGACAAAACCTTTTATTTTGATAAACTGGGAAGTTCGGGGGCTAAGTTACGAGAAGAGAAGGGGTTAGGCACTCTCCTCGCCCGTGATGGTCTCTAGAATGCACGCATCTTAAGTTTATTTTATGCCTTAACAAAAATGGCAATTTTATATACGAAGGAGTCTTCCTATTCTAGGTATGTTTTGCTTAAACTCACAAATGAAGTTGTCGGTTTGGGTGGACTCTCACTTGATTTTGAAAATGGTTTTTAGCATTCATATCAAGTAAAGCACAAAAGGTTGGGGGATTAATATGTACAATGGTGAAGAAATGGGAATCAAATCCCATGAAAAGAATAAATGGTCCAAATCCAAGTTTATGCCCAGTTTATGGACTGTCGTCCATTCTCTTTGATGTACCTATCTCAAAACTTAATGAAATCTGGAAAGCAAGGGTGAGTATTTCTTTCTAACATGTTAAACATCACAAATGATTTTTATGTTGATTTTATGTGAACTTTATGATGTCTAAAAAGGTTATGCAAGATGAACTCAGAAGCAGTCAGGACAGGAAACATGGTATACACCCACAAAATATCTATTATTTGCATCATGAAAACGTGGGAATTAGGGAAAATACCAAACATGAAACTTGTTCATAAAATCTTAAAAATTAAGAACACCAAGTTGCATGTCAAGAAATAAAGTTTAAGCATATCAAAACAAATCTGATATTTTGGTGTCAGAACAGGAAACACATCAATCTGAGAGAAAAGAGGTGAAACAAAAAATGGAAAAAGAAACTTATACTCATGGTAAAAATATGATATTTACATGATAATTTTCCTCATTCTATGTATAACAAAATCACTTTTATAGACAAAGACCAAAGACCAGGTTTTACATGAGTAATGGAGGTGACAAGACAGAGTGGTCTGGATTCAAAACTTAATGGATAGACACATACATCATGGAAACAAGCATCAAAACTCAACTAAATGATGTGATATTAACATTAAATCTTGTTTGTGCATAGACATACATGTTATTGACACAAAAGCATGGCAAATAACTTATTTAGTCATGTCTTGATGAAACTTCACATGGCAAAAGAGGAACAAGGACAGACTTGGGGGTTTTGTTGGAAACACATGCTAGTCTTTGGAAAATCTCCCCAAATCAACAACATGAACATTAAAAATGTAAAATGTAGATAATATATGCAAGATCTATAACAATAACAACTGATGAAAACTGAATATCAACATCATAAACATTTATTGATCAAGAGCATGGCAAAGAATACCAAACATTACATCTTTGGTTCATCAATGGTGGTCTAGCCTAACAAGTGCTAGACCTCTTAACAAACTACATGAGGAGCTACATTTTTGCATGTATGAAGATTTCAAGAAAGAGATTTACCTAGGTTGTTCTTCTTTTGCTTCCAAGGGAAGACTTTTTTGGTGGCTTTTCTAGAGGTGATTGTGTTTGTGTTTGGGTTGAGTGTTTGTTGTGAGCTTGTTTGCTTGCTTTGTGTGGGTGTTTAGAGTGATGTTATGGTGGTGATATAATGATGTAGTGGTGGTGTATGGAATGAGATTATGGTGGTGTAAGGGGTGTGTTTCTTGAAAGTGATAGAGAGAGCAATGTATGCAATGTGTAGGATGGCTTGGTGCGGTGAGTTGTGTGTTGCTGTCTATGGTGTGTCTTCTTGGAAATGGATGAATGGAGGTGTAATATGGATGGGGGAGGTGGTAAATGACATTAGGTTACCCTTGATTAGTCCTAGGGATTCAATTTCAAGCCAACAACCCGGGTAGATATGGCTGGAAATGGTCTTAATGTTGCCTTGAATGACCAAGTTGTTGAAGGAAGAAACTGCTGATCTGATGGGACCAGGGGAGCCGTACGGCTGATAATGTGCCGTACTCCCATGGACCAGCCGTACGGCTTGTGTTCTGGCAGATGGGGAAATCTTGTTTGCCACGTGTCGTGCTCCGATTGGTCCATTTCTTATCCAATTGCCCAACCACCTCTTGCCACTTGCTCATCAATGGCTGGCTATCAATAACTCTTTGTTTTACTTGTTAGATGTGTGATGATCCACAATTAGGCTTCTGGTATTGGTTCCGCAACAGTCCAAGTTTTGTCCGAGCGCGCGCACTACGGTGACTCTGTTGTCCGCGGTCCCAATATGAAAGTTGCTTGAAATAATCTTGTGGTCACGTCCGTCTATCTGAAATAAGTTTATAAGCAAGGTATTAAAATAATATATTTTAAATGCATAGAATGGACGATAACGAGCAGTTCAAGGGGTGCGGGCCTTGTTTTAGGTCCCGCACCTCAAAAAATGATGTAAATGTCTATTTACTCGTTTTTTCGCTCTTATTATGAATTTGAAGTTCGTTAATCCATTATATACACCGATAAGGCTCACGGCACTCCCGTATATCCAAATCTGGGGTTCTAGGTCAATTTTAGGGTTTAGACTAGTCAACAAGGTTTGTCAGGGGGTGCGAGATCGGGGTATCTACACCCGCCGGGATCTGAAGTTCTGGAGCTATCTCACCCTCCTCATACTGAACCCACTGAGGGTTACAACTGTCATCGGCATAACCATACAAATGAGCTCCAAAAACCCTATCAAAGGAAGGACCTGCTGGGCCCGGTGCCACCGACTCAACATGCCTTTGCCCCATCTCCCGCAGTTTCTCCTCTATCACAGTGCGTGGGCCCCCCAAGGCGTGTCCGAACGAAGTCATCATACGAGGCTCCCTGTACAACAAACTCTCTAGCAACAAGGCCAACGATCAATTTATCCCAGTCATGTAGAGACGATGGATTAGTCATAAAACGCGGAGGATCCACCGGAACCATGTAGACACTACCTGCTCCATCTTGGGCTCGTGCCCTCTTACCTAAGTAAAAGGCATGCTCGCTATAGCCAATCAAAAATCTCTGCTAATCCATCGCCTCAATGGCCCCTGTGGTAAGCAACTCAAAGTCTAACTCTGCCCATGGATAGAATGTCATGTATCTCAGACGGGGTCCCCCCCAGAATTGTTCTCAACTGGGCCTAAGTATAGTTCCAAGAAGTCTCTTCCCCCCCTACTCCTGCAACTCGGCACCCATACGCACATGGCAAGGTACGTCGATCGAGCACTGGTCATCCCAAACCGACTCGGAACAAGAATTTCATAAGCCCAACACTACATGGTAAAGTCATGACGTACAATCAGAGGTAATCAACAAGATGAAAAGGATGAAATCAGAACAGAAAAGAAATGGTTCATACCTCCAAGGCAAAGTGTAAACAATCGACTGACGCCGACTGAGATCAATAACTCTGATCTAGGGAACGGTACAACTTCGCCAAGCCCGCAGCTCCCCAAGCAATCCGGCCCACTGCATCTAGATCCGCCAAACATCCCAACAAAGGAATCATCTCCGTAGTACCATCATTTGCAAAAATGGTCTGGAACAATCCGCACCAAATAAACAGATGGGAAGCTACCTCTACATCACCGCCTCCTGCCTCATAAGCCGCCAGCATCTCCTCATATCACCTCTTTAGGCCCCCCAGATGCACACCGTAACCACTCCTGATGTCGGTGCAATCAAACCCAACCAGACTCTGGAGCCTGTCCTCGCTATCTCTAGCAAGAAAGGCATCGTTGCTCCAAACACCATAACCCGGTGAGAGCCGTGAAGTCAGAGGGAGTCACCGTAACCTCTCCCCAACCAAAGTGGAATGTATGGGTGGTATGTTGAAGATTATGCCCTAGGACCTTGAGAAAGGCCTTGCTTTATATCATGATGAGATAACAAACTTGATTATTATATGTTTTGCATGTTTATCATAATACTCACTGTCCCTAGTTTGTCTTTAAACTAGTATAAGGGTTGATAGATAATCATGAGATGATTATGTGTATGAGATACAAATCAATCTTATGGGTATATGTTAGGAAACATGTATTGGACATGACCCGCTATGAGATTTATGTCATGGTCAAATGTCATAATTAAATCTCATAATAGTCATATCATTGATATCCTTAGACCTGAGATTATCATCATCTTCGACATGATGAACATTATGTTTGACGTATTCTAACGTTATCTTTAACTGGGTAATCATAAGGGGTACGAATGGCATGATCGGATTCTTGTAGGGAAGAATGATAAGTCAAGATGGGATTTGTCCATCCTCAAGAGAGATATCTGCTTTAGGCCACTCGAAGAGTGAGATTGATGAAATGTATGGCCATACTCAAATGAATTGATGAGATCAATGTCATTTGCTCATATAAATCTACTCGGATCGAGAAAGCATTGGTCAAGATATGTTGACTTGGACCATGACTTTTGTCCAATAAAAGATATTGTGTCACAAAGGGATTATGACTTGTTCTATTCTAGGAAAATTTTGGGCTTTCAAAGTTATACTATTTGGGTAGTCATAATGGCTTGCTAGAGTCCGCTTATGATTTATGAGGTCTTCGGACTCGTTGCCAACATAGTATAATCCTATTTGGTCACACACGCCATACGGAACGTTTGGACTAGCCGTACGGATAGTTTTTCCGCTGATGAGTTTTTGTCAGATTTCTTTCTGGGAAAAAAATCCTTTAACCTAATGGATTTAGGTTTTTCCCAGTATATATTATGTGTTCTCTTCAGCCGGAAACTATGTCTTAGGCATTGATTTTAGAAATCAACAAGAGTTTCTTGGAGAGAGAAAAACACATATTATATTATGGATATTAGGGTTTGATTATTCTTGATGATCAAACCATAATGATCACTATGGGAGATTTAAGAATAGTTCTTCAAAAATGTTTTTCAAGCCTAAAGATCTAGCAGTCAAATCAAGAAGCGTTCTTGAGTCCGTTCGAAGTGTGGATCACCGGTAGACGATGTTTTTCTAAAGCATCTAAATTCCAAAATTCATACCGAGCAATCTAAGGTTATATTTCTATTCATCTTATGTATATGTATTATAAATAATTGATCTAGACGGATCTAGGCTTTGGGTTTCTTCTTTTTAAATCTTCGCTGCGCATGATCCCACGAAACCCAACATGGTATCCCACCAATGCTCCCACAGTGCCATGACCAAATCAGTGCTCATGGTCAACTCTCCCTGACCAAAAAAGCTCTCGAAGAATAAACCCAATCCGGTGGCCCACACCCTGCTCTAAACAGTCTCTGGAGTCCTCTCCCACAAGCTATGCACAACGCTACACGAGCCCCTCGACTTCAAAGGCGGCAATACAATTGGGTTACTTATAATCAAAATCTTTACGATCAACATAAAGTCCACTTAAACCTCAAAATTTGGGTAATTACAAAAGTTAATAAATTAAACCCCATACTTTGGGAAAGTTACAATCAAACCCCTCATTCAAAAATAACTTACAATCAAGTTCGTCACTAAAAATAATTTGCAATCAAATCCTCCACATTCAACATCAATACATTCAAACCCCAAAACTATGGGTAAATCGCGACTAAACCCCTACATTCAAATACTAATTCACTTAAAACCCCAAACTTTGGGTAACTTACAATCAAAATCCTTACATTTAACAATAATTTATTTAACCCCAAATCTTTGGTAACTTACAATCAAACCTTCTCATTCAAAGAAATTTACAATCAAATCCTCTATGTTTAACGTCAACATACTCAAACCCCAAACTTTGGGTAATCTACAATCAAATCAACAATAATTCACTTAAACCACAAACAATGGGAAATTCACATCCAAAACCTCTCTAATATCAGACAATCAAAGCTCAAACCCTAGACTATAGATAATTACACTCAAACTCCTCTAACAACAATACTCAATGCTTAAAATCTAAACAAAAGGTATCTTACATCAAAAATCTCCAAACTTCACACACTCTCTACTTTGATCCCTCAAACTTGCGATCTTCCAAAACGCTTTCCTCCGGGTTACAACAAATGATCATATCATGCTAAAACTCTAAAGTTCTACATTTATACACTTATAATAAAAACATAATTGCAAAACACCGCGATCTCTAGGCCCGAAAGGCCACTATAAACTCTAAATTTAACGAATTTTAGTCCGGAAGACCACTATAAATTACCAAACCATTTTATTCCTCAATGATAATAATGCAGGTTAAGGAACTGCTATAAATCCTAAATCATACTAAAATGCAGGTTAAGGAACCACTATAAATCCTAATGCAGGTTAAAGAACCGCTATAAATCCTAAATCATAATAAAATGCAGGTTAAGGAACCGCTATAAATCCTAATACAAGTTAAGGAACAGCTATAAATCCTAATACAGGTTAAGGAGCCGCTATATGTCCTAAGTTAAATTAATCCACCGTATTAAGTTAATTTACAGGTGTAAGTACCCCAATCTGAAATTGACCTACTTTAGAGGAATTTTTGGTACCATTCAGGGATAAACCAATGGGCCAGGACCTCATTAGGATAAACCTGATATTCCAGGACTGAACTGGAATTAAACTTAGAAAATTCCAGAAGCTCGCCAAGTCGAGTCGTACGGATGGTTTGGGCACATGAGGTCCCTAGCCGTACGGCTACTTTGGGCACCCTCAGCCTCTATAAATTGAACCCCATGCTGATCATTTCAGGAGGGAGAAACAACATAAGAAGGATTACTCTGTCAAAATCACTACAGAAGTGTGAGAGAAGAGTGAAACAAAGAGTGAAAGAGAGAAAGGAAGATTGGCTAAACCAGGTAAAGCCACCTTCTCCCCCTCCCTTCTCTTCATCTATAACTCTATTTTATCTTTCATCTTTGTTTAAGTTTATGTTAATCTTTATATTACTTGCAAGACTTTTCCATTCAAGCACTTTTACATTACTTGCAAGACTTGTCCATTCAAGTAACTTTACATTTATGCAAGACTTGTCCATTCAAGAAAATATACGTATATTACTCTATATTTCTCTTGTCCAAGCCATGAAATGATCCAAGGTTCCCTACATGCCTTGTGTGGAAGAGGTTCAAACCTAGATGATCATGGCTTGTTGATTGTCATTTACATTCTTGTCTAGTGGGAATGATGCTTTTGTTGGCAATAATGATCATTTGGATGATAAAGCTTCCATCTTTATCATCCAACATTGATCTAGCTCTAAAGCCCCCCTTGGGGTCATAAAGATTCAATCTTTATGTGTTGATTTGACTCTTTGAAATAAAAATGCCATCTTGGGGATAAAGTTTCAATCTTTAGTCACCAAATGGTCAATTTTGGCCCAAAGGGCATGTTCATCACCTTTTCTCAATTTTTTCCCATGATTGCTTATGATCACACCCAAATACTTGTTTTGGGGACTAAGTGATGATCACTTAGCATAGGAATGTTGTATTTAAACTTATAAAGTATTTTAAGCAAACTGGAATCAAAACAGTTCTGTCCAGTTTCAACAGAATGTTCTGTTTCTGCTCTGAAACTAGACTGTTCTTGACTGAACTGTAAAATCCTAGGAAACGGCCTGTGCATCCGTACGGCTATGTTGGGAACAGGGGGAAAAATGTCTGTTTTGCCCTCTGATCCCTATTTTCTTAATAAACAGATCCTTTCAGTTAAGTTTTTCCAAACAAAACCAATAACAGAAACTTTTCCGTTAAATACACACACACATGCACATTTTCAAACTAACAAGGGAGACTCAGTTTTTCCAAGGCATTTTTGGGTGAACCGCAAATATGTTCTTCCCAAAGTGTAACCTGACCTCCGAACTCACCTTCTCTAACCATTTTCATTTGTTGGGTTTAAAATTAACAAATGTGGCGACTCCGTTTCTTTTTCGTTAGGAAAGTTACCCGTGTTTGGCATTTCTTCCTCGTGCGAACCTCGCTTGTTTTCGCCCCGAGGGACGGGATCCTTACAACAGGTTAAGAAAACCGTTACACATCCTTTATTAATAATTGAATTGATCCTGAGATACATGCATCCCAATATAATCGAAAGTATTATTGGCGTAACACGTACGATCCCGAGACACTTGCGCCCCGATATACCGTCTACATTACCGTTTTACCAAAATCCTATGACCCAGAGGTTTTAGCATCTCTATATACCGTAGTTTTCGAGAAATCTTTTGATTCACGCGCTCCGTAAGATTTCTTCTTCATATACCGTGGGTCTCATATTCTTTTAGCATAGGTTGCTGGGTGTCTCCGGACATGATCTCAGTAATTGTTGCCAGTGTCCTCGGACACATTTGGTTACTTTTGATTCACGCGCTCCGTAAGATGGCTTCTTCATATACCGTGTGTCTCATATTCTTTTGGCACAGGTTGCTGGGTGTCTCTGGACATGATCTCAGTAATTATTGCCTCGGACACGTTTGGTTACTTTTGATTCGAGTGCCCCGTAAGATTGCTTCTTCATATACCGCGTGTCTCATGTTTGACATAAGCTATTGGCGGCGCCCAACGTCTGTTGTCATTATCCCCGAACATATTTAACTTTGTCTTGATTCGCATGCTCAATAAGAAATCAGCATCCCTATCTATTTTTGCTCTCGATTGCTGAATCTTCTTCTCATACCGTGTTTCATGTTGGTTTGGCATAAAGGCCAGTGTCCTCGTTCCTTTTTTCCTTCTTTCCCAGTAGAGTCCAAACAACAATTCTATGGTCCCTTACGAATGTTCAGCTTCATAAGAAGATAATGTCTCATTTTATTTCTCTTTCTCCCTTATGAATGTTCAGTTTCATAAGAAGTTGATGTCTCGTTTCTTTCTCTTTCTCCATTACAAATGTTCAGTTTTCATACAGGATGGTGTCCCCAGCAGGAGCTGATGTATCGATTTATAACGAATGTTCAGGTTCATACAGTATATTATCCCCAGCAGAAGCTGATGTCTCATTTATTTCTCTCTCTCCCCCTACAAATGTTCGTCTTCATACAGGATCCTATCCCCAGCAGAAGATGATGTCTTGTTTCTTCTCCACAGAGCACGAACTATGACTGGCTTGATTCCCCTTAGGATACATAGGTATCCTGATAAAGGTTCAGCCGCTCGACCAACCTGGTCACCTTCTTACTTCTCTTCCCCGATTTGGAACTCATGTTTAAGATCGGTTCGTTTCTTAATCGACGACCCTCCATGCCTCGCAAGAAGCATCGCCGAAGGGCTACTGTTAGTATCCGATCTGAAGAATAAAGGACTTCCTAGACCTTTAGGAGCCTCTGAGGACCTCTTAGGCATCTAAAACCTGACAGGGACTTATCCAACAGTTCCCCAGAGTTCCTGATTGACGAAATCAATTATAGATCAAATTCCATCAGGATATTGACCAAATATCGAGAACAAACTGATAAGGATTCCCTGAAACCTTCCTAACCACGAAATCTAAAGGGACAGGCCGTGCGGCCACTTAGCCACCGTACGGAAAGAGCCTAGCCGTACAGCAAGAGCCTAGCCGTATGGCTCCCTTTATCCCCAGATCCTGTTTTCCTATAAATAGGGCCCTCCTCACCTCATAAATCACACCTTTCACATATGGGAAAAATCTAGCAGTAGCTATTCCAGCCTCTCTCTCTCCCTCCTAAAACCCTCTCAAACCCTCACTTGGATATCTCTTTGATCATCAAAGAGATCCACCACCGCCGTCAACCACAGGAGTGAAGAATCAACCTTCGAAGCCTCTTTAATCGGTTTGGTAACACATTCTTACTACTCTAATTGCTTAGATATATTGTATTCATTCATATATTGTTAGATCTAGGGTTTTGTTCATCATTCATATTCTTGACCGATGATGATCTAGGGTTTCCACGAAACTGTGAATACCCCTTTCCGAATGCGGGCGACGCACGGGAAGTCTTTTTTATTATTTATCTTACTTTATGTTTTCTATGGGATTAGGATATTCAAGTTGGAATTTAACTTATTAAGAGTCGCCACGTTGTTTTTATCGAGCTAAAAAATTGAGAAAAGCTAACAGAGAGGGTTCGGGGGTCAAGTTACGATAAGAGAAGAATATCAAGTTATCACTCCTATCGCCCGATAGATCAGAATTTCTATCATGTGAATGTGTTAGTAGTGTGTTAGTGATTGAGACCGGATCCAAAGATTGCCTACGTTCCTCTCGTATGAGAAGCTCAGGTGGACATAGTTCATACATAATCAGAATAGAGAGAAGAAGTGGGATCATGCATAATGAAGGGGGAGGAGAAAGAAACATGCAACATGATCACATCCTAGAATAAAGATTATACCATTGAAAAGATCAATGTGCAGTCCTCACCTTCATCATAGGAGAGTTATTGATCATGGGAATATTTACCTAAAGTGTAGGGTTTAGAAGTAGTTCCTAGATCTCGTGGATCATCATCGGCTACGCATTATAAGTAGGGATTAAAACATTAGATCGAAGATTTTACGCGTGGTAAGCCGCAAATCTAGCATAATAATAAGAACATCATGAACTTGTATGAAATAACACATAAACATGAAAATCGCTACCCTAGTCATAGAGCAGAGTATGAATTCTAGTAAGAACATGAAGAACACGTCATGAATCATATGAATATAGGTGTATAAACATAATGAAACTAGCATAAATCAAATCTAAACTAAAAAAAACATGTAGAATACTTACCAATCTTGACAAGAATGAAGCCAAATCTTTTCCTCAGATTCGCCGAACCTTCGGGATTGCTTGAAAGGCTTGGAGAGAGAGTTCTCCCGTCAGTATTGGCTGTGGAACTCGGGGAGAGATTTGTTGTTTTAATTATGAACTGAGGTTACCTATTTATAGGGATTCTGACCCTAAAGGACTGGCCGCCCGGCCCATCCCAGACTGACCGCCCGGCCAAACCAAGATATTGACACAGTTTCCAAGGCTCTGATTATTCTGGACTCTGGAGAATGCTTAGATAATGTCTATCTTCGATCCCTCATCCGATCAGTCAAGAATATCTTCTTATCTGGGCCTTTTGGGAATTTTGGATAAGTCCTGCGCAGCTTGTAAATACCTGGGAGGTCCCTGTGAGTTCTAGAATGCCTAATAACTCATTTTCAGGTTGAGTACTAACAGTAGCCCCTCGGCGACACTTCTTGCAAGGCATGGGGGGTCATCGATTAAGAAAGGAACTGATCTGACATATGAGTTCCAAATCGAGGAGAGAAATGTAAGAAGGTGACCCGGTTAGTCGAGTGGCAGAACCTTTGTCAGGCTACCTACGTATCCTAAGGGAATCAAGCCAATCGTAGTTCGAGAGAATGAGGGAGAAAGAAACGAGATATCATAGAGCGATAAAGTCATTGCATAGACCTTACTGGGGAGAAAAGGAAAAGAAACGAAACATCGTAGAGCAATAAAGTCATTGCCAATGGACTCTATTGGGGAAAGGAGGAGAAGAAACGAATCATCGTAGAGCAATAAAGTCGTTGCAAATGGACTCTATTGGGGAAAGGAGGAGAAGAAACGAAACATCGTAGAGAAATAAAGTCGTTGCAAATGGACTCTATTGTGGGAAAGAGGTGAGGCCATATGCACGATACGACAAACCATGGTATTTAGAGAGGTATAGTCCTCAATATCGCAGAATTCGGTAACCGGTAACGCCGATTGTCTAGAGCTCACACGGGTTACGCCTAATAACTTTCTCAACATGAAGGGTTTATGGATGCATCCCACATTCAATTATAATCTTTATGGTTTATGGACATTTCCGACCTTCAATTATAAATTGATTTGGTTATTAACGGATTTTACGACGGTTTTCTTAATCCGCCTTAGGGTTTATGGACGTTTCCGACCTTCAATTTATAATCTTAGGGATTAAGAAAATTTCTGACCTTTAATTATGGATTGATTTTAAGGATTTACGATGGTTTCCTTAATCTGCCTTAGGGTTTATGGACATTTCCGACCTTTAATTTATAATCTTAGGGATTAAGGACGTTTCCGAACTTTAATTATAGATTGATTTGGTAATTTCCTGAGGTCTTTCGGACCCAATTGATTAATTTTGGTAATTTCTTGAGGTCTTCTGGACCCAATTGATCAATTTTGGTCAAATTCTGGCTAAATTTGGCTAATTTTGGATTAAAAATAAGCTGGAGGGGTTGAAATGTAAATTCTGGCGCCTGAGGGAATAAGTGGCCGCATGGCCAGTCCTTCTGATTGGCTGGAATTCGTTAACGAGGATCGCTGGTGGGCGCGCAAGATGGAGGGCTGAGATCATGCCACGTCGCTCGGACACACTGGCCGCGCGGCTAGTCCCTTCGCTGGACAGACCCTACAAACAGCCGCCGGCTGTTGCTTTCTTCACTTTTCTTCTTCTTCTTTGACGGGCTTAGAGAGAAAAAGAGAGATTTTTGAGAGATTATTACTATTTTCGCGATGGATCTTCAATATATTTTTGGCGCGGAGCACCTTATGAGCAAGGTGAAGGTGCGGGGCAACAATTTGAACAAGGTGGAGGTGCGGAACCACCTCAACATGAGGAGAAACATCAACAGAGGACGAGGATGGCTTCTAGAAATTTCTGTCCCGATAAATGGCATTTTACGATGGGACAGCACTTTGATTTGTATGTGGGCCCCGACAAACATTCGTCTGGCGGGAGGCTGATGGAGACAAAGGAGGTAACGATCTCGCTTTTTTATTGCTTTTTGGGTATTTGATGTCTTTTACTCATACTTGTCGTATTATTTTTAAGACCGCGTTAAATTAACTAATCGTTTGTGATTATTTATTTCTGAGATTGTTGATTATTTGGGGACGGCCAATATATGCGCAAGTAGACAAAATAAAACATGCATGTACACTTCAATTATAGCACATAATTTATATTGCCAATTGGGTAACGTACCTTTGCTGTGTTTACCTGCAGAGGATGAAATCTCGTGGGTCCATGAAGGCAGTGGCAGAGATATGGAGAAGATTGCCGCCGGCTGGTGCGGTGAAGGAGAGGATCCGGGCTCTGAGCTTTGGTCCGTTTTTTTATGCGGTGCATGCCGTGGAAGGAACCCAAAAGGTGATGGGTTTAGTTGAGACGATGAGGGAGTACTGGTGGGACACTACTCACACGTTCCATTTTAGCTGGGGAGAGGTGACCATTACCCCCCCCCAACTGACTTTGCTGCTATCACTGGGCTCATGTTCACGGATGTGGAGCTACCTTTTGATGAGTCTCTGTCTGCGGACCCACACTGTCAGGTTGAGTTGATTGGGATGCCGCTTGGCAAGGGTGTGAAGGGGAATGGCTTTGAGGCAGGTTGCTTGAGGACCTTAGTGGATGAGGCAATCCGAGATTTTGTTGAGGGCATCAGCGACACTGATTGTCTGGTGTGGGATGTTTTATGGTATAGCTTGTCACAGACTTTTTTCATGAGTGCAGGGACATTTTGCCGGTTTTCTTTGATGGGTGCTCTAGCTGATCTGGAGCGGGCGATTCAGGTCTCCTGGGGCGGAGCCGAATCATCTCCGTAGTACCAGCATTTGCAAAAATGGTCTGGGACAATCCGCACCAAATAAACGGATGGGAAGCTACCTCTACATCACCGCCTCCTGCCTCATAAGCCGCCAGCATCTCCTCATACCGCCTCTTTAGGCCCCCCAGATGCATACCGTAACCACTCCTGATGTCGGTGCAATCAAACCCAACCAGACTCTGGAGCCTGTCCTCGCTATCTCTAGCAAGCAAGGCATCGTTGCTCCACACACCATAACCCGGTGAGAGCCGTGAAGTCAGAGGGAGTCACCGTAACCTCTCCCCAACCAAAGTGGAATGTATGGGTGGTATGTTGGAGATTATGCCCTAGGACCTTGAGAAAGGCCTTTCTTTATATCATGATGAGATAACAAACTTGATTATTATATGTTTTGCATGTTTATCATAATACTCACTGTCCCTAGTTTGTCTTTAAACTAGTATAAGGGTTGGGTTGATAGATAATCATGAGATTATTATGTGTATGAGATACATATCAAACTTATGGGTATATGTTAGGAAACATGTATTGGACATGACCCGCTATGAGATTTATGTCATGGTATAATGTTATAATTAAATCTCATAATAGTCATATCATTGATATCCTTAGACCTGAGATTATCATCATCTTCGACATGATGAACATTATGTTTGACGTATTCTAACGTTATCTTTAACCGGGTAATCATAAGGGGTACGAATGGCATGATCGGATTCTTGTAGGGAAGAATGATAAGTCAAGATGGGATTTGTCCCTCCTCAAGAGAGATATCTGCTTTAGGCCACTCGAAGAGTGAGATTGATGAAATGTATGGCCATACTCAAATGAATTGATGAGATCAATGTCATTTGCTCATATAAATCTACTCGGATAGAGAAAGCATTGGTCAAGATATATTGACTTGGACCATGACTTATGTCCAATAAAAGATATCGTGTCACAAAGGGATTATGACTTGTTCTATTCTAGGAAAATTTTGGGCTTTCAAAGTTATACTATTTGGGTAGTCATAATGGCTTGCTAGAGTCCACTTATGATTTATGAGGTCTTCGGGCTCGTTGCCAACATAGTATAATCCTATTTGGTCACACACGCCATACGGAACGTTTGGACTAGCCGTATGGATAGTTTTTCCGCTGATGAGTTTTTGTCAGATTTCATTCTGGGAAAAAAATCCTTTAACCTAATGGATTTAGGTTTTTCCCAGTATATATTATGTGTTCTCTTCAGCCGGAAACTATGTCTTAGGCATTGATTTTAGAAATCAACAAGAGTTTCTTGGAGAGAGAAAAACACATATTATATTATGGATATTAGGGTTTGATTATTCTTGATGATCAAACCATAATGATCACTATGGGAGATTGAAGAATAGTTCTTCAAAAATGTTTTTCAAGCCTAAAGATCTAGCAGTCAAATCAAGAAGCGTTCTTGAGTCCGTTCGAAGTGTGGATCACCGGTAGACGATGTTTTTCTTAAAGCATCTAAATTCCAAAATTCATACCGAGCAATCTAAGGTTATATTTCTATTCATCTTATGTATATGTATTATAAATAATTGATCTAGACGGATCTAGGCTTTGGGTTTCTTCATTTTAAATCTTCCGCTGCGCATGATCCCACGAAACCCAACATGGTATCCCACCAATGCTCCTACAGTGCCATGACCAAATCAGTGCTCATGGTCAACTCTCCCTGACCAAAAAAGCTCTCGAAGAATAAACCCAATCCGGTGGCCCACACCCTGCTCTAAACAGTCTCTGGAGTCCTCTCCCACAAGCTATGCACAACGCTACACGAGCCCCTCGACTTCAAAGGCGGCAATACAATTGGGTTACTTATAATCAAAATCTTTACGATCAACATAAAGTCCACTTAAACCTCAAAATTTGGGTAATTACAAAAGTTAATAAATTAAACCCCATACTTTGGGAAAGTTACAATCAAACCCCTCATTCAAAAATAACTTACAATCAAGTTCGTCACTAAAAATAATTTGCAATCAAATCCTCCACATTCAACATCAATACATTCAAACCCCAAACTATGGGTAAATCACGACTAAACCCCTACATTCAAATACTAATTCACTTAAAACCCCAAACTTTGGGTAACTTACAATCAAAATCCTTACATTTAACAATAATTTATTTAACCCCAAATCTTGGGTAACTTACAATCAAACCTTCTCATTCAAAGAAATTTACAATCAAATCCTCTATGTTTAACGTCAACATACTCAAACCCCAAACTTCGGGTAATCTACAATCAAATCAACAATAATTCACTTAAACCACAAACAATGGGAAATTCACATCCAAAACCTCTCTAATATCAGACAATCAAAGCTCAAACCCTAGACTATAGATAATTACACTCAAACTCCTCTAACAACAATACTCAATGCTTAAAATCTAAACAAAAGGTATCTTACATCAAAAATCTCCAAACTTCACACACTCTCTACTTTGATCCCTCAAACTTGCGATCTTCCAAAACGCTTTCCTCCGGGTTACAACAAATGATCATATCATGCTAAAACTCTAAAGTTCTACATTTATACACTTATAATAAAAACATAATTGCAAAACACCGCGATCTCTAGGCCCGAAAGGCCACTATAAACTCTAAATTTAACGAATTTTTGTCCGGAAGACCACTATAAATTACCAAACCATTTTATTCCTCAATGATAATAATGCAGGTTAAGGAACTGCTATAAATCCTAAATCATACTAAAATGCAGGTTTAAGGAACCACTATAAATCCTAATGCAGGTTAAAGAACCGCTATAAATCCTAAATCATAATAAATGCAGGTTAAGGAACCGCTATAAATCCTAATACAAGTTAAGGAACAGCTATAAATCCTAATACAGGTTAAGGAGCCGCTATATGTCCTAAGTTAAATTAATCCACCGTATTAAGTTAATTTACAGGTGTAAGTACCCCAATCTGAAATCGACCTACTTTAGAGGAATTTTTGGTACCATTCAGGGATAAACCAATGGGCCAGGACCTCACTAGGATAAACCTGATATTCCAGGAATGAACTGGAATTAAACTTAGAAAAATCCAGAAGCTCGCCAAGTCGAGTCGTACGGATGGTTTGGGCACATGAGGTCCCTAGCCGTACAGCTACTTTGGGCACCCTCAGCCTATATAAATTGAACCCCATGCTGATCATTTCAGGGGGGAGAAACAACATAAGAAGGATTACTCTGTCAAAATCACTACAGAAGTGTGAGAGAAGAGTGAAACAAAGAGTGAAAGAGAGAAAGGAAGATTGGCTAAACCAAAATAGGTAAAGCCACCTTCTCCCCCTCCCTTCTCTTCATCTATAACTTTATTTTATCTTTAATCTTTGTTTAAGTTTATGTTAATCTTTATATTACTTGAAAGACTTGTCCATTCAAGCACTTTTACATTACTTGCAAGACTTGTCCATTCAAGTAACTTTACATTTATGCAAGACTTGTCCATTCAAGCAAATATACATATATTACTCTATATTTCTCTTGTCCAAGCCATGAAATGATCCAAGGTGCCCTACATGCCTTGTGTGGAAGAGGTTCAAACCTAGATGATCATGGCTTGTTGATTGTCATTTACATTCTTGTCTAGTGGGAATGATGCTTTTTACTGCCTCCCGATGTTTCTTGGTGGGGTTAACTGGGGATGCCATGTACCTTAGCGAGAGAGTCTGCAGGCAGCATAGCAAACATCCTACGGTGTGGGCCCCGCTTGAGCCACTGAGGAACATGCTATATCCAGCTAGGCTGAGGACAAGCGGTGACTACCGAGTGAGGACTCCGGCCCATTTGTACCAGCGTGGGGCTGACTACGAGTGGTTTGTAGAGCATGTGCTGGTGAGCCCGCAGGTGTTGGCGAGGAGGCAGGCTGGTGCCTATCCGGCTAGCTCGAGTAGAGGGGCTAGATGTGGTATGGATATGCCGAGGTTCCCTGATAGCATCTGGATACAGTGGGGCGGTACTGAGGTGGACTCTAATCTGACTCCCACTGAGGCTGACGAGGTTACTGGGGCCCAGCTTCCTCCGCATGGGGCTACGGTATGATACCCTTTTATTTCTATCTTGCACACACGCACTTTAGACTTGTATCTTGACTGTGCTCATCGGTCCCAGGTGACTCAGGAGGCTTATATCCGCTCTGTCCGTAGAGGCAATATATTTGAGCGGTTATTCAGGAGCTTGGCCGCCGCTTGTACCTGTCGTCAGGTGGATGTAGTGCCACCGCAGCGTAGGGAGAGATCGCCTACGGAGGTTGCTTCTTCATCTCAAGCCCGTAGGATGTCAGTGAGAGGCAGAGGTTCAGGAGCTGGTAGGTCCCGTTATGTGCAGCAAAGGGCCTGCTGTAATGATGATGATGATGAGGATGACGAGGAGGAGGAGGTTGAGATTGAGGATTCTAACTTGGACTAGGTGTAGTCCTTATTCCTGCACTTGTTAGCGAGAGAGAGAGAGGGAAACAAACAGATATATTTATGTACAATATTATTATTTTCTTTTGTATGTATTTAATTAGTATTTTATTTACATGTCTTTACATTTAGTACAATACATGAGCCCTAGGGGCAAGATAGGGATTATACACACTATGAGGCAGTTCCACCCTCTTTATCGGACCTCTTTTGTGACTTGTGATCTTCAAAACGTCTGATATGGGTCCATTCCAGCGTATGTGGGGACGGGCTTGCAAATCTTCTGGGACTGGCTTATGTGGTCGCATGGCCAACCATGGGGAAAGACTGGCCGTGCGGATAATCTCTGGTCTGACACATTTTTTGTCAGATTTATCCTTGTACGATCAGGACTTGAACTCCCTATCCTATTTAACAGAAGTTTGCGCAAACAGACAAGGCAGACAGCAGTTTTTCCTTCCTTTGCTCTAGATTTCGATTCTTTCTATGCTTTTCTAATGGATAGACACCCCATGATTTCTGCAGAGAAGTAGCGCTACTTTGTGAAGAGCTTGAAGATCTGGGTTAGGAAGCTTTCCAAGGCTACTCGTGCGTCCTTTGATAGGAGATTCGGGATCAAGTGCCTCGGGTTCCTGTTTAGAGTTAAGTCTGATGAGAATATGATTCGTGCTACTTCCAAGTTCTGGGACACAGAGAATCATGTCTTCAACTTCTCTTATAATGAAATCACCCCAACGTATGAGGACTTTGCAGCTCTTTCTGGTGCGAGAGTGACGGATAAGGTATCCATGACACAGTACCAAGTGCCTTCATAACTTCGGGTCTCCCAATTGCTAAGAATTCTGTTGAAGAGGCTAGGGACTTGTTCTTGGACGATGATGTCGATATCTTTGGGCTTCCCATTAGATTCATCAATATCACAGTGGAATCTGACACGGCTTTAGATTGCCTAAACCTTTGTCTATTTACCTCGATATTATTTCCACCTTATGTAGGAGTGGCTACGATGGGTTGTCTTGACATGGTAGACCAGGCTCGATCCAATCGCAATATTATCCCTTGTTTGCTTGGGGAGACTTTGCATGGTGTTGGAGAGGGTGATTGGAGAAATCAGAGCTACCGTAGACTTGAGTAGCGGAAGGAGCAGTGGAGATTGTGCGCATGGCGACACCGATGCTCAATGGTAGTGAGGGCGGTGACAACTTGGTAGAGGACAAGTAGCTACCCATTGATTCTAATGACGGCTCATATGAACCCTTGCTGGAGCTTGCTCTAGTACGATACTCAGGAGGAGGGACCCTTTGGTAGTTGGGCACCTTGAGAGGGATAGCACCCTCGTTGGAAGGATAGGTGACAGGCACTTCTTCATCTTGGACGAAGATCACTTCTTCATTGTGGAAGATAGTTTCCACACCCTTTTTCTTCATTTCAGTATGAAGGTGATCTTTAAGTTCTTGGTTGACCTTTTCTAGAGACTTGCTTCGATCCTCAAGCTTGGAGATCTGCAGTATGAGGTTAGTGAAGAAGGCATGGAGAGGTGGCGGAATATCTAAGGGCTTGATGCTGGCTGCGATATCTGGATCGGCAGAGGCGAGACTGGCGGAGTAGACACATTAGGAGTAGTAGGCTCTGATGATGACGGAAACATTGTTGATGCAGAGACTGAACACTGAGTTGGCGGGAGGCTCGAACGTTGAAGACGACCACCAGAACAGACCCAAACTTGATTCTCTGTAGAGGTAGTGGATGTGAGGTTTAGGATGGGAAAAGGCTCATGCAATGTATTTTGTTATTTACAAAACAGCATATTATTAGTCCTAATGGTTGGAAGGGGTACCCCTTTTTGGGTTACTATCTACAAAACCTGGATCAGTGGAGGTCATCACTACGTCTATAGACCCCTCGTTTTTCACCTGTATTGCACATCCCAAACGGACAATTTGGGCGAGGGTCCTATAGGGCAAGCGACTTCCACCGACCTAACGGATCCTAGCGACTAACCCTTGTTTAAAGGCATTTAACGTTTATGTTACTTCCGTTAAGTTTTTAACGAGTTGAGATCCTTGTACAAAGTATCACTCGGCTTACCATATGCACACCCTTGTAGGGAATTTCATTTTTTTGTGCTTTTTTTTTCTCTCTAAGGATCTCGACTCATTAAAGACTTAACGGATGAAGGCATGAACGACACGTTAATTGTCTATAAAGAAAAGCTAGTCAAACCAACCGGCAACTTTGGAGTGTCCTAGACTCTGTGAGTGCATGGTTTTAGAAATAAACAATGATTAACCTCAACCGCTTCACAAGTGAAAACGGTGAGTTAGATAGCCCGGGTGCCACGAAGATAGAGGCGACAGGATCACCAAAGTATGTGCACTCAGCAGAGTATCCAGTAGGGTGTGCAGTGTGACACGGACCTAGTGGTAGTGTTCGGAAAACAACTAGTTATTTTTAGAGAGAAAACAGAGAGTTTTTTGTATTTACATGTATGCAATGCAAAATAGTTAAAATAGTACAAGGGGAACAGTTAAGAAGTTAACGCTCTACAGTTACAAGGGAAGAAGATATGCACAAGAGATAAAGTACAAGGGGAAAAAGAACAATTAAGTACGATCATCATATTGACGAAAGTTTGACCCTCTATGTTTGAAGATGTTCAAAGCTAGTCCCCAGCAGAGTCGTCACTGTGAATACCACTTTCTGAATGCAGGCGATGCACGGGAAGTTTTTTTTTATTATTTATCTTATTTTATCTTTTCTATGGGATTATGATATTCAAGTTGGCATTTAACTTATTAAGATTCTCCACGTTGTTTTTATCGAGCTAAAACATTAAGAAAAGCTAACAGAGAGGGTTCGGGGGTCAAGTTACGATAAGAGAAGAATATCAAGTTATCACTCCTATCGTCCGATAGATCGGACTTTCTATCATGATGAATGTGTTAGTAGTGTGTTAGTGATTGAGATCGGATCCGAAGATTGCCTACGTTCCTCTCGTATGAGAAGCTCAGGTCGACGTAGTTCGCACATAATCGGAATAGAGAGAAGAAGTGGGATCATGCATAATGAAGGGGGAGGAGAAAGAAACATGCATGATGATCACATCCTAGAATAATGATTATACCATTGATAAGATCAATGTGCAGTCCTCACCTTCATCATTGGAGAGTTATTAATCATGGGAATATTTACCTAAAGTTTAGGGTTTAGAAGTATTTTCTAGATCTCGTGGATCATCATTGGCTACGCATTATAAGTCGGGATTAAAATATTAGATCTAACATTTTACGCGTGGTAAGCCGCAAATCTAGCATAATAATAATAAGAACATCATGAACATGTATGAGATAACACATAAACATGAAGATCGCTACCCTAGTCATAGAGCAGAGTATGAATTCTAGTAAGAACATGAAGAACACGTTATGAATCATATGAATATAGGTGTATAAACATAATGAAACTAGCATAAATCAAATCTAAACTAAGAAAACATGTAGAATCCTTACCAATCTTGACAAGAACGATCTTTTCCGCAGATTCGCCGGACCTTCGGGATTGCTAGAAAGGCTTGGAGAGAGAGTTCTGCCGTCAGTATTGGCTGTGGAACTCGGGAGAATTCTTAGATAACGTCTATCTTCGATCCCTCATCCGATCAGTCGAGAATATCTTCTTATCTGGGCTTTTCGGGAATTCCGAATAAGTCCTGCGTAGCTTGTAAATACTTGGGAGGTCCCTGTGAGTTCTAGAATGCCTAATAACTCATTTTCAGGTTCGGTACTAACAGAAACCTGCACTAGATCTAGGTCACATATTACTTACATAATGTTATATTTAGGGTAGCGATCTTCATGTTTATGTGTTCATGCAAATATATTCATAATGTTCTTATTATTATTCTAGATCCAAGACTTATACATGCATAACATACTAGATCTAGGGTTTTAATCCTTATTTATGTGCACATAACATAGCCAATGATGATCCTAGGGTTTCATCAAACCTTAACATGATCTAGGAACTACTTCTAACCCTAATCTTCCCCTTCTTTATGCATGATCCCCCCTTCATCTCTCTATTCTAATTCATCAATGAACTACGCTGACCTGAGCTTCTTACGTTGAGAAGAACGTAGGCAATCTTTGGATCCGGTCTCAAACACTAACACACACACACACATTTATCATGATAGAAAGACCGATTCATCGGGCAATAGAAGTGATCACATGAATATTCTTCTCTTATTGTAAATTAACCCCCGAACCCTATTATTCTCATAATAATCATATCACCTGAATCCTTAGACCTGAGATTATCATGGTCTTCCACATGATGAACATTATGTTTGACGTACTAAACGCTACCCTTAACCGGGTGGTTATAAAGGCTACGATTGGCATAATCAGATTCTTGTAGGAAAGAATGATAAGTCAAGATGGGATTTGTCCCTCTCTCAAGAGAGATATCTAGGCCACTCGATGAGTGAGATTGATAATAGTACATGGCCATGCCCAAATGAATTGATGTATTCAATGTCATTTGCTTATATAAATCTACTCGGGATTGAAAAAAGCATTGGACAACATAAGTTGACGTGGACCATGACTTATGTCCAATATGATATCGCGTGACAAATGGATTGTGATATGTTCTATTAGGTAACTTTGGAATTTCAAAGTTATACTAATTGGGTAGTCATAATGGCTTGCTAGAGTCCGCTTATGACTTACGGGTTCTGAATGGTTCGGACCCATTTCCAACTTAGTATAATCCTATTGGGTCACACACAATAGAACATATTGGAAAAGACTGAAAATCTGGGATTTTTAGGACACTGACCGTACGGCCGTGAGAGAGGCGCACGGCCCTTATGGAACCGTACGTCCCCTTCCCCAGCTGGTCAGTTTGTTCAGTTTTCTTGACTATCAAGGAAACCCGATCCCAAAAGGAATTAGGTCAAACCCTCATATAAATATATGTAGCCGGGTTTGACAGCCTCTAATGTTGATTTTAGAAATCATAACATATTGTTTTTGAAATAATAAAATATAGAGAGGTAGGATTATTAGTTTTGAGATTTAGAATCATAAAAACTCGATAATCAAATAGCAAAATAATTCCTACGAAGAAATCGTTTCTTCATCAAGCCTTGGCAATCAATCAAGAAGGTGTTCTTGAGTCTGTTCGACGTGTGGATACCGATAGAGGGTGTTTGCTTTAGCACCTCAAAGTCCGTGTTCATGGATTCGATCTTCAAGGGTTAGTTTCTTTCATCTTGTATTTAATTTAATCAACATGCACGGATCAGGGCTTATGGGTGTTTGATTTCATATGTTTATTCCGCTGCACATGATGCATCAAAACCCAACATGTTACATGCACCTCATAGTACTATCACAGATAGTGAAAGCATGCTAAGCCAAGAGGAACCTCAGGTCATGACAACGAGCAATATCCAAAAGCCTTGTCTTGAACAGGCACCCAAGTCTCGTCTTGAACGAGCAAAAGCCTTGGGACAGACTAAAGCACTCTAGTCCTCGTCTTGAACGAGCGAAAGCCTTGGGACAGACCCAAGCACCCAAGTCTCGTCTTGAACGAGCAAAAGCCTTGGGACAAACCCAAGCACTCTAGTCTTCGTCTTGAACGATCAAAAGCCTTGGGACAGATCCAAGCACCCAAGTCTATTCTTGATAGAGCATAAAAGCCTTGGGACAGACCCAAGCACTCATCCTTGTCTTGAACAAGCATCCTAGTCCTCGTCTTAAACGAGCAAAAGACTTGTCTTGAACAAGCATCCTAGTCCTCGTCTTGAACGATTTAAGCCTTATCTTGAACAAGCACTCATGTCCTCATCCTGAACGAGCAAAAGACTTGTCTTGAACAAGCATCCTAGTCCTCGTCTTGAACGAGCAAAAGACTTGTCTTGAACAAGCATCCTAGTCCTCGTTTTGAACGAGCTGATCCTTGTCTTGAACAAGCACCCCACGCCCTTATCTCAAACGAGCTGAGCCTTATCTTGCACAAAAGACTCGCTCTATACAACCACTAAAAGCCTCATGCGAAAACAAGCATGGAGTAAAGACTCGTACGAGGAGACGAGCAATTTAAAAACATACGCTTGACTGAACTCAAGGCAACACGCAAACACTTACCAACACAGTTCTAACAATAAGACATGAAGCGCCTAGATCAAGCTTGGACTCACAGTAAGATCAACATTATCAAGTGTAGACAAACGCCCGGGGTCCAGAGTTCTAGCTAATGACTTGTTCACACACTCGAGAAAGTGGTGACAAGAACATCCCATGAATGCGAGTTAGCCAATCGCCTCAAATCACACTCAATTTTACAAACATCGACAAAAATAAATCATTGTCGCTACAATAACACGAGCTATTCAGCTCGCTAAGGATGTCTGCACGCTCTATCATTAATTCCTAGTCGAGTTCGCTACGACTACATGAACTCAGGACATTTGTCACACGACTAAGCAAGCACGAAAGTCTCAACAATTTATGTGATGCAAGAGGTACTACTCCCGGACGGGGCTACATTCAGAAAAGGCCATCTCGGCTACCTATCGCAGGATCATATTTTTTGTATTACTCGATATAAGTCGATAAAAGCCGAGTAAATAAAGGTATAAACTTTCTTCCTCTTACTTCGATGCGAGCAAGAAAGCTGGGGGCCACTGAAAGAAATAACCCGAGGGTAGTTACGGGTCTTGCTCAGCTTAACCCAGATAGGCCATCATAGGCCCGCTACAATGAAAAATCCCACCCCATCTCTAAAACAACTCAACTCGTCTTAAGGAACTATATACCTCAGATCGGTCCTAACGAGCTGAGGGCTGAAATCGCAGTTATCTCTTTCGGCCACACCAAGTCACCGGTCTAGACCAACTCAGCAGGACCACCCCTGCTCGGCCTTACCGAGCTGGGATGATAAGTCCAATAACGTCATCACACATGGAACTCAGGAACCTTCCACACCAAGGGAAGCCAAACCCATCAAGGAATCTTGGCCCACAAGACTCCTCTCACACCTAATTTGGATAAGGATGACATAATATGGATATGGATGACCTCACCCTAAGAGGATATACTCAAATCCCTAGAAAAAAGGATCTAGAACTGGTAGAGCAAGCTAGTCTCACAAGAAAAATAGGGGTCTCAAACCCTATTTTCAGGTCTAATCTCTTTTACCTAGCCTTTTCCCTTTCCAAGTTTTTTCTCTCAAGAACATCTAACTTATTCTCACGCCGGAGGGCCTTCGCCGGTGAAGCCCTGACCAAGTTCACGTTTGTTCGTCTTTTTCAGGCTTAGCAAGGCGTTCCAGATATCCAACCTTGATCCGGTACTATTGATCCCATTTTTGGCACGATCAGATACATATGTCACTACATTTAGCAAAGCACTTGTCTATGGGAAAAAATTCTTCCGTCTCAAAATAAATGTATATAAATGTCCATTTCTTTCAAAAATAAAATGTTCTTAAATTATTTTGATAATTCATTTTGAGACGGAAATAATAGCACACTAGTATCGTATTTCAATTAAATCTGGACGAATAATTACTATTGGTGTAAAAGTTATAGTGAAGGAATGAAATGGAAAGGGACTACTTTGAAAAGAAAATTAAAAATCAGGGACGCACAAGATATTTCCACCTTCCACAATGACATGTTGACTGCCTCATATAAGTCAAACTTCCACGTCAGTAAGTTTAACGGTTTTTCCTTAACAGAGTTAGGATGAAGGATGATAGACAAAATTATAATACCTCGCAAGTGCACGAGCTATCGTCATAGCAATATGCAAACACAAGGGTCGAACCACAGAGACTTGGATTAATTCTAAGTTATTTAACTATTTTAAAAACAATAAAATAAAAGATAAATGATCAACATGAACTAGCATATTATGATAGGATAGCAGAAGAAAGATTCACAATCATCTTTTCTATGATATGTTAATAATATAAACACCAATTACAATTCAAGGATTCATTCACTGTTTTAAGAATTGGGACGGTTAGGTGGCCGGGTTGCAATCCTAATACTCTCTTTATGTTCTACTTTCCGCAAGGTCCGTTTCACATGCCAAGAGTTCATGAAGTTCTTAAGAATATTTGAACCTAGATCTTTTTGACTTCCGCAAGGTCCTCAATTGGATCTAATCACCATAATATTTGTCAATGTATAAATCTCCACGCAAGTGCAAGAACTTATACCCAAGTAGTTAAAGAGCCAAAATTATCTTAACATAAAGTTGAAACTCTAAAACAGAATTAAAATTATTATGATGAACAAGAAAAAGATTGGATTGGAAGAATTAAAAATAAAACATAAAATTGATAAAAGTTACCTCCAATTCGTAGTTGGTGAATTAGTTCTTCATAGACAAAGAACTAACTCCTCCAACCTTGCAAACTTTACAAAATATTAACTAGCTACATGATTGATAAAAAAAAATACTAAAAACCTAGTCTAGTATTTATAGGGAAAATTAAATCTAAAACCTAAACTAAAAAGGAATTGTAAAAGAAAAAGGAAAAGGAAACTAAATCAAAATCCTAAATAAAATAGAAAACAAATCCTAATTCCTAATTCCTAATTCCTAATTCCTAATTCCTAATTCCTAATGCTTGTGTGCGGGTGCGGGTGCCTTTTGTGGCCAAAAATTCCAAAATTCCAATTAAGTCCTCACAGTTTCATTATTTACTGATCAGTCCCTGAACTTTCATGTTGCTGCAGTTTAGTCCTGAAGTTCCAGAACTGGCAGATTTGTCCCTGGATTTCAGCAGATTTTTCACAACAGTCCTTGGCCTTCATACCCTTGATCCATTAAGCTCATTTTCTCCCATTTTCTTCTAAATTGAGCACATAACCACCCTACACAACAAAAACACAAAAAGAACCTAATCAAATAACAAAAGCTTGAGAACTAAACAATAATTAAACCTAAAAGTACCGAATAGAATGAGTAAAAACTCAATCATCAAATACCCCCAAACTTAATCATTTACTTGTCCTCAAGTAAAAATAAAGAATAAAAATAAAACTAAACTACTAAACAATAAACACAAATAAATACTAATATGACTAAATAAAAAAAAAAAAAAAAACCACTACAATATTTTTGGGTCTCTTCCGTAGTTAACATGAAAAAACATACTACCACGCGTCTCAACACGGGTTAGGAACAAAACCATGCAAATGACTATACACTTGGAATAAATTAAATATTTTTCTTAGGCAAAATGATCAAGCTATAAATCTCTTGTGCATATAGAATATAAATATCATTCCTTAGCCTATCAAGGTATGAATAAGTTTATAAAGCATAGTACCCAAACATTCTCATGTTGAATCCGTATTAAACCAAGGCATAAGAAAAATTCAACACATGATTCTCATTTAATGAGCTCCCATACAATTTATCGCTTGATTCCCCTTTATATTTGTTTACTTATATATATATCCATATTATTTCTGGCCATTTAGGTCTTCGTAGGTACAAGAATTTTTATTTATTCTTGGAATGAGGATTGGCACCAAGGATTGGGAATTATCGTATTACCACATATCCCTTTTATTTTGGCCTTTATCACATTTTGCGAGCACTCGATTCAATGCTTTCACTCCTTGCCATTTCTCCCACTCTTCTTAACTAAGACCATTTTATTGGGGAATTTTTATACTTAGGCTCCGTTTGTTTCACGGAAAATGACTTCCGGAAAATGATTTCATGGAAAATGTTTTCCGGAAAAGGAAGCCGTTTTCCGGGAAATGTTTTCTCTTGGAAAATGTTTTCCGGAAAAGGAAACCGTTTTCCGGAAAATGTTTTCTCTTGTTTGGTAAATCTTAAGAAAATGCTTTCCGAAAAACAACTTTTTTGGGGTGGGTGGGTGGTAGGGGGTAGAGGAGTTAAAAAAAATATAATATGAGTATAAAAAAAAATTGTGGGTGGGTGGGGTGGGGTAGGCAGGAGAGTTAAAAATAATAATGAGTAAAAAAAATTTTTTTTTTTTTTTGGGGGGGGGTGGGTAGGGGGTGGGGGGTGGGGTGGGGTAGGCAGGGAGCAGGGGGGTGTAAAAAATAATAAGTAAAAAAAAAAAATGGGGTAGGGGGTTGGGTTGGGTGGGGTGGGGTAGGCAGGGGCAGGGGAGTTAAAAATAATAATGAGTAAAAAAAAAAAAATTTGGGGTGGGTGGGTGGTAGGGGGTTGGGTGGGTGGGGTGGGTTAGGGGTTGGGTGGGTGGGTGGGGTGGGTAGGCAGGGGGAAGGGGAGTTAAAAAAATAATGAGTAAAAAAAAAAAAAAAAATTTGGGGGGGGGGGGTGGGTGGGGTGTGGTGAGGGCGTGCTAGAAGTTTTCCGGAAAACAACTTCCTTAGGTGAAATCCGGAAGTTGTTTTCCTTAGGAAACAAGCCTAATTTCCATTGACCGGAAAATGTTTTCCGTTGACTTCATTTTCCGTGGTTTTACCAAACACCGGAAAATGGGGAAAACTTTTTCCCTATTTTCCGGTGTTGGTAACCACGGAAAACGTTTTCGGACATTTTCCGTGAAACAAACGGAGCCTTAATTGGGACTCAATTCAAGGAGACTCAAAGTCCAATTTAACTTATGCCTACCATTTAATCACACAATCTCACATAAGATAATCCCAGGGTACTATAACTCGATAAAGATACCCAAAATTTTAACATCCAAAGATATGGTATATATTGAATAGTGCACTAGGGAGTTATAACTTAATCATGGAACCTAAGTTAAATATTTCATAAATTCCACAAGTACAGAAATTCACAAGGTTTTATCCCTATTTGCAAAACAAATCATCACTTGAGGTAGTAAACTAGTACAAGAACTACGAGAGAGATTTTTTTTTCTTCTTTTTTTTTCAAAGCAAGAAAATTAATTTGACCACACCGAAGTTGCCTACTTTCTCCCTAGAACAATAAGGAGCTCAGGTCACCGTAGTTCGAACAGACAAAAAAAATAGAAAAACAATTTATTTATTTTTAACTAAAAAAATTAAAAACGCATTCCCACCCCCAAACTTGAAACCAAAAATGTCTTCATTGCAAAAGCCATAAAGTAACAGGGGATGAGAACTCATAAAAAATAAAAAATTATACTCAGCTTCTAATTACGCCATCTCCAAACCAACACTTACTAAAATATACCCAACAACCAGTGAAACTAAACAATTGATCTACACTCCCCCTTAATATATCTACGCAATTCCCACAAACATAAAGTCAGTAATTGCCAGTCCAACAATTATGAGTACAATAGATTTAAATTCATGGCAAAAGAAATAATCAAGCAGTTTATTGCATACCGACAAACTAAAACGGATTACCTCTTGTCGGACGGAAAGTGCTGTCGTGAGAGAGAACTAAAACTGTTGGTGAGTGCACTGACACGCCCCAAGTCCCGGGATCCCCTAATAGAACCTCGAACCTGGTGCGCGTAACTAACAAGAAACAAGAAACTAACGGGAAACAGGAACAATACCTGTTAGAAACAAACTGACATGATATATATACTCAAGAGTAAGGAGCTAAGATAGCTCACAACGAGTTCTAGACCAAGAAAATTAAAACCAAACATGGTTACATACAGAGGAAGACATGCCTAGCACATAATCTGGCATCAAGAGATGTCTAGAGACAACAAGTACTACACAAGTCTACCCCAACAAGCCCTGAGTTTAACAACTCATACAACATTGTCCTTACCAAAGTGTAAAAGGACACTAGTCTCAAACAAGAACATCCTGCGAAGTACGTTCCCAGCTATGTCGAGCCTCACTGCGTACTATCCCCTGCTTTCCTGGGGGGGGGGAAACAAATAAAGGGTGAGATAAATCTCAGTAAGCTATTAACATGCAACTACATGTCATGTTATCACGAAATTCCTGTAGATACTCAAGTAATCATATATCAAGTATCATCAAGTAACAAGTATAGGAGAGGCTAAGCCAACTCAACAAGTAATCAAGCTCAAGATATGATCAGGTAACAAGTAGTCAAGTAGTGTGAGAGGCTAGACCAACTCACCAAGAAGCACATAGGCCTATCACGTATCATTACCTGAATCCTTCCTTATTCCTCCCAAGAATACCATTGTTGTCGATGATTGTATAGCTGAGGACAACCACGATCAAGATCAAGAGACTGCTATGCAGTATAAAAGAAGACCCGGTAACCAGTGTCATTCACAAGAACAAGATTCACGAGGTGTTCACGAGTTTAGCATTCACTTATAATCAGGCGTATTGCTCTAATACAGGATGCTAAGCCCTTACTATGGCCGGTAGTAAGGGAAAAACAGACCGAATGCATAGGACCCCGATTATCACTTAAACCCCAGCTCTCGCGATAAGCGTGAACCTATACACCCCTCTGCACCAAATTAAGCCAGCTGGACTCACACGAGAGTGCACAAGTAGATATTTACTTGAACTACGAGAATAGAACTAAGTCCCATATTAGTGGACCAGTCTTTATGCACCATGTAATCATGTATCATGTGCTCACGAGAATATGCACCATGTAATCATTGCGAGACAAATCAATATAACAATGGCACGTAGAGTGTCCATATAACACAGTCAATCCAAGTTAGAGTCTATTAATAACAGACCTCAAACAAGTAGTAGGGTATATCATTCTATATCACTTTGTCACTGCCAAGTTTGCACGTACATATTCATATCACGTTTAACACATTAAAGTGTCTATCACGATACCCTTACTATCAAATAGAGCCCAATAACTTAGACTCTAAACACGTGATAGTAGTAGTCACATTGTACCTAGATAATCATGCTTCTCGTATATGTATCGTTAATAATCAAATACATTTTCTAACACATATTGTGTTCAATAATTATTCTTATTAACTTAATCATAGTATTCATGATTATATGAATTGTCTTCATATTACACCAGTCCCTATTTTCTTTAAGAACCCATCTCAAGACAAGATATCTTCTTATACTTTATATACTTTATTGAGTATATATACGATTAAAACCAATCACTAGCACTTTAGTGTTTGTTCATAGCACTTCCAATACACACGTATCAAATTCAAGTATGTAGTAGAGTTAATCATTCTCTATCTAGTTCCATATCCCAACTCTTTGGTTATTCATACCATGTATCAAGTATCAAGAAGACACATTCTATTAGTAACTATATGCAAGATTTTGCATATACACATCAAGAATCTTTCAAGTTTTATTACCATACACATATATTAGTTTCAAGGCACGTACAAGATTTTATAATCTTATATTCAGTCTTAATCCAGTTATTTGGATGTTCAAGTCATGTACAAGATTTATTGTCTTATACTTCCAGTTACTGTCTCAACTTAGACATTCAGACATTCAAGACATTCAGGACATTCAAGACATTCAATACATATACAAGATTTTATCATCTTATATCCAAGTTCTCAATCCATTTCTTTGGATGGTTAAACATGTACAAGAGTTAATTATCTTATACTTCAAGTTCAAGCTAGGAAGATGAATTATACATCTTTTACGAATTATTTTCCAATCCTTTTCTTAGGACATTCAAGCTCAAGACATTAGTTGGTGCCACCAAGGTACACAAAGATTAACTTCAAGACACATAAAAGAGAGTTACTACTCTTATACTCAAGTTATCATTTAATTATGATTCAAGTCCACATTTCATTTGTTCACAAAGGGACTATTTTTCAGTACTAGAGTGTTCTACAACACTCATCTAGGCCTCTAGGGTAGTACCCTAAACCTAGACCAAGAATACTTCGAGTTCAATTTAAGTAAATGAGCTATACAACCATACTTACAAGTTCATAATCCCCTACATAGGATATTCAAGCTCAAGACATTACTTTGGTGCTCTCAAGGTGCACAAACATTGTTCCAAAACAAGCATAACACCTAGTGCTTGTTCATAGCACTTTCAAGACATAAAAAGAGTACTTCCTTTTATACTCAAGTTCTCATTTTAATTTAATAGTAATCATGTTCAAGACTCACTTCTGATGCCCCTAAGGTGTCACAACACTTGCTAGGACATCTAATACTAAGGCTATATGCCTTAGGAGGGATAAACTTTCATTTCATTTTAGATGTAAAACACTTTTGTTGAAACAGGGGACCGAGCGGGGGCGCCTACAAGGGACCGGCGGGCGCGCCTGTTCTAGCACTTTGAAACCCAACTTCTGTTGAAAAGGGCGGGCGCTCAAGGGATCACCAGGTGGGCGCCTGTGTTAGTACCCGATCTGAAAATGAGTTTATTAGGGCTTTCCAAATATACAAGGACTTTATGGGAATTAGAAACCTTGCAAAGACTTGTCCCGGATTCCCAAAAATAGCTAATGTTCTAGAAAACATTAAATATGGACATTTGGGTTGCCTTGTATGAACAGTAAAACCTAGCTTGAATTTCAAGTCGCGCGCAACGATGGCCACGCGGCCACTTTCGCCGCCACCCTCAATATTGGCCACGCGGCCACTTTCGCCGCGCCCTCAATATTGGCCACGCGCCACATCCGCCCGGATGATCTGGACCATCAGATCTTCCCCTCTTTACTATATAAACCAATCTCATGCTATTGGTTTAGAGAGATCCTAATTTGAGAGTTCTTAACACATTTTTGCTCTCTAATTAGCATTCAAACCTCCAAGAAGATCAAGGTTTATTTCTTGCCAACATAGGTAAGTTTTCTAACTTATTTCTTCACGTTCTTGCATTATTTCTAATGTAGATCTTTAATATTCATGTTCTTGCATGTTTATTCATATTTTCTTCATATGCTTCCATGTTCATTCATATGTTCATATATGTTCTTCATATGTTCATCGTGTTCATAGATTAAAACCTTATTTATGCTATATTTAGGGTTGCGATCTTCATGTTTGCATGTTATTTCATAGCCGATGATGATCTAGGGTTCATCGACCCAAGGATGATCTATGAACTACTTCTAAACCCTAATCTTTAGGTAATCCCCCCCCCTCATTATGCATGATCCCGATTCTTCTGCCTATTCTAATTCTCTCGAACCTACGCTGACCTGAGCTTCTCACATGAGAGGACGTAGGCAATCTTCGGATCCGGTCTCAATCACTAACACACTACATACACCGCATCATGATAGAAAGACCGATCAATTCGGGCAATAGGAGTGATAACGTTCAATATTCTTCTCTTGTTGTAATTTGACCCCCGAACCCACTAAACATGCTTTTTCTCAATGTTTTGGCTAATTAAAATGGCTTGGCGACTCTCATAATTTTAATGTTGCTATGAATATTCCCAAATTCAAACACACGTATTCACAGTGGCGACTCTGCTGGGGACTGCTTTGAAACTTTTTCAAACTTAGTGGGTCTAACTTGTCACATCATGATGCTTGCCATTTTACACATGCACACACTGCCATGTTTACACATGTACACACTGCCATGTTTACACATGCACACACCTGCCATGTTTACACATGCACACACCTGCCATGATTACACATCCACACACCTGCCATGTTTACCACATGCACACACCTGCCATGTTTACACATACACGCACTTGCCATCTTTACACATGCACCCGCGCACTCCGCCATGTAATACTTGTATCTTGTACCTTGTACCATGTACCCTTGTTATCTTCGTCTTAGTATTAGGTCAAACAAAACTCTGCTATGCTCCCTTGTACATCATTATTTTCCTTCTCCTGCATTGCATTGCATAGCATCATTCAAACATTCAAAACTTCTCTCTTTTCTCCTTAAAAAGAATTAGTTTCTTGCCACACACTACCACTAGTCCTGTCTCAGCACTGCACATGTCCCTACTACCCGGAGTTTTCGATGTGCGGGAATTTGTGCGCTACTGCCGCCCTCTTTTCGAGTCACTCGTCTACTCCACTCACCGTGTACGTTCCGCGAGCGTGGGAACCTTTAACCTAACCCGTGTCAACCCACACATAGAGATTAGAACACTCCTCGGACCACCCATTTAGGATGTAAATAAATGCAAAACTTTCGCAAAATGAAATGTGCATTGCATCTAGGCGACCTCTAAGGTCCATCGCTCATCCGTTGGGCCATCATTGCGATCCATTTGGGTCTACCCTTCACCGTCGACCGACCTAGGTCAACTTTCTCAACCTTTGACCCCATAGTCAACCTCATCCGCCTTTGACCTCTTAGGTCAAACCTTCGACCTCTTAGGTCAACCTTGACCCCCTAGGTCAACTTAATCATCTTTGACCTCTTAGGTCAACCTTTGACCCCTAGGTCAACCTCATCCTCCTAGGTCAACCCTTGACCTCCTAGGTCAACCTTATCACCTTTGACCTCTTAGGTCAACCTTTGACCCCCTCAGTCAACATTATCACCCTTTGACCTCTTAGGTCAACCTTTGACCTCCATGGTCAACCTTATCACCTTCGACCTCCTAAGTCACCTTTGACCCCCTAGGTCAACCTTACCTACCTTTGACCTCCTAGGTCAACCTTTGACCACCTAGGTCAACCTTCCAACCTTTGACCTCCAAGGTCAACCTTATCTACCTTTGACCTCTTAAGCCAAACTTTGACCCCTAGGTCAACCTTTGACCTCCTAGGTCAACCTTACCACCCTTTGACCTCTTAAACAACCTTTGACCCCTAGTCAATCTTATCCGTTTAAGTCCCTTTGACCCCCTAGGTCAATCTTATCCGTTTAAGTCAACCTTTGACCCCCTAGGTCAACCTTACCTACCTTTGACCTCCTAGGTCAACCTTTGACCCCCTAGGTCAACCTTACCTACCTTTGGCCTCCTAGGTCAACCTTTGACCACCTAGGTCAACCTTCCCAACCTTTGACCTCCAAGGTCAACCTTATCTACCTTTGACCTCTTAAGCCAACCTTTGACCCCCTAGGTCAACCTTTGACCTCCTAGGTCAACCTTACCACCCTTTGACCTCTTAGGCCAACCTTTAACCCCCTAGGTCAATCTTATCCGTTTAAGTCAACCTTTGACCCCCTAGGTCAACCGTACCAACCTTTGATCTCTTAGGTCTACCTTTGACCCCTAGGTCAACTTTTATCCGCCTTTGACCCCCTAGGTCAACCTTTGACCTCCTAGGTCAACCTTACCACCCTTTGACCTCTTAGGCCAACCTTTGACCCCCTAGGTCAATCTTATCCGTTTAAGTCAACCTTTGACCCCCTAGGTCAATCTTATCCGTTTAAGTCAACCTTTGACCCCTAGGTCAACCGTACCAACCTTTGATCTCTTAGGTCTACCTTTGACCCCTAGGTCAACTTTATCCGCCTTTGACCTCTTAGGTCTACCCTTGACCTCCTAGGTCAACCTTATCACCCTTGACCTCTTACGTCACCCCTCGACCTCTTAGGTCAACCCTTGACCGCCTAGGTCAACTTTATCCGCCTCCGACCCCTTAGGTCAACCCTTGACCTCCTAGGTCAACCTTATCACCCCCGATCTCTTAGGTCAACCCTTGACCTCTTAGGTCAACCTTTGACCCCCTCGGTCAACATTATCACCCATTGACCTCTTAGGTCAACCTTTGACCTCCTAGGTCAACCCAATCACCTTTGACCTCTTAGGTCAAACTTGGACTCCTAGGTCAACCTTATCCGCTATTGACCTCTTAGGTCAATCTTTGGTCCCATAGGTGAACCCAATTACCTTTGACCTTAACCCGCTTAGGTCTAACCGTCATCCTGACCCACCTAGGTCATTATTTGACCCACCGTTGTCCATACCAACCTAGGTCAACCCGTCTCAACCCGTTTAGGTCCACACTACCCCTTTACCTTTGACCCAGCTAGGTCAACCCACGACCCGCTTGGGTCGACTTACCTATCTTGGATCCATCTAGGTCAATCTCCAACATTCCTTGGTCCACCAACCGAATAGGTCAACCTTAGACTCGCTTAGGTCAAACCATCTATCCCGCTTAGATCATCCCATAGGCAACCCGTTACATCCCGCTATCTTGATTCATTCACCATATACGTCAATCCAACCCTTCTCATTTAGGTTGACCTATCCTTTACCCATCTAGGTCAACCCACCATCATCGACGCATTCTAGCTTGAACCACTTCTTGTCTCAAACCTTAGGTCAAACCTTAGGTCAAATTTAGGTCAAACCTTAGGTCAATTTAGGTCAAACCTTAAGTCAAACCTTACCCGATTCCTATAGGTCTTCCTCACCCATGCTTGACCAAGGACCGAGTCATCTCCCTCTTTTTTTGACCCCTGTGGTCATCTCTCACCTCTTTTTAAAAGTCTAACTTGATTCGAACTACGGCGACCTGAGCCTCTTATTGTGTGGGACCTCTCCCTCATGATAAGGGGAACGTAGGCAACTTCGGCCCGGTCAAACTTTCAATTTTTTACCAAAATGCATTTAAAAAATGTGGAGACCGACTCTTTTCCAAAAAATGATTTTATAACGATGCCTTATCATTAAATACGAATCTAATTCTTTCATGACATAGAGTTCTGCATCATGTCGGCTGCAAAGAACATCGAAGTTGCAACTGAAGCTGCTACCCAAGATCCCGAGACAATCCTCTACACCGGTACTGCTCTCAGTAAACAAGCATCCCACTTCGAAGCCATCCTCGATGAACAAGCAATCCACTTTAAGGCCATTCTCAACGAGCAAGCAACATACTTTTAGAAGGAGATGCATAAGACCCTAAGAGATATCAAGAGGCGCCATTTGTCTGACATTCGTGGCGTTTATGATTACCTCAGTCGAGTTCCCCCTCTTGCTCAATGTCAACACCCGTACGCTCCTCAAATGTACGGGCAGCCACAGACTGTCCCCGTCGGGATGCCTCCTATGACTACTCATCAACAAGGGGTTCCGGTACCTAAATCACCCTCAAAGACAGTTCGTGAAAGGAAGGACGAGCGCGAATTCGACGACTTAGGTATGCCGTTAGCCAAACTCTTCAAAAGTCTAGTTCAAGCCGGCAAGTTGTCTCCTTTGTTCAACTATGAACCAAGTAGGGTGAAGCAATGCTTGGATCCCTCCAAACACTGCCAATACCACCAGTACGTTGGGCATGACACCGAAGATTGCCTCCAATTGAGGAGGAAGATTCAAAGCCTCATTGACAGCGGAGCCATCACCCGCCAACGGAATACATGGGCATGGGCAAAAGAGGAAATTGGGGCTACCTCCTTTAAATTAAAAAAAAAAAAAAAGGATCATTCAGTCTTCGTAGGTTCTAGAGTGTCCTTAGTCAAAAGTCCACCTTGGACGATTTTTGTTTCTTTAGTAAAAGTCCACCCCGGACTAGTCAGTTTAAATCTTTTAGTTCCAATAAAAAAGTCTTTATTTCTTTTCTCTCTAGACTTGAGACATAATCTTGCATAAATCAATTCCATGAAAATTGTCTTATTCACCATTTTAACTTGATTGCTATATCTTTATACGATGAATTAATCTTAATCTTAATCATTAATGACGACTCATTAAAAGGTAAATGGACCCACAAACCATTCGCACAACTAAGTAAACAATTAGTCTCAAGATAACAAATGCTTTGACCAATTAGGATGAACGAATCACCCCATACACTCTCTATATACACTCACCCCTTGTACACACTTCATGTACACTCTCTATATACACCTTCCCCCATACACTATCCTCATACACCTCTCATCCCACCATTAGACCCCTTTTTATAAGTCGTGACAAAGAAATGGATTGCGGTTGCTCATCATCAAATAGACATCCATGCTGCCACAATTTAAAGGGTTGGTTTGTTCCCTTCATGAGTACTACATGCCGTTACACTGGGGCTGTCCGTATTCCATCGCAAATGTAAGACAAGTGCACGAAGTCATTCATGCCATTAATTGGTGCACGTGATAATCCAATGGAGCTCTACCGGAGAAAATCAAGGGGCTAGGATGCCCGCCGCCAGCAAAAGACCGCTTGAACTATAAGGAAGCTACCTCACAATCAAGAGAGGCGAAAGAAAACTAGGGGCTTGTCTTGCCCAATGTTTCATGTACAAATATAAAAAAAAAAAAAAAATACGGCTCGCTAGGATGAAACCAAAAGGGCGACCTAGGCAAAAGTTAGAGCATCGCACAAAAAGAAGCCCGCTAGGTTGAAAACCCGAAAGGGCGGCCTAGGCAAAAAAAAGGGTGTGCACAAAGAGATAAAATAAAAAAAAATATAAAGAAAAATAGAAGGGGCTATCACCATAAAAAAGTAAAAGTCCTATTTTATTTTCACTTCAAATGTTCTATTTTCTTTCTTTCCCTACAAAGAAGATTAACGCGGTAGCAGCAGCCATGACAACTACAATGGAGCAATCCACCGCAATGAGCTGCAATGAAGCAATCCAAAGCAACAAGCTACAACGGAGTAACCTATCGCGACAAATGAACCTCATACTCAAACCCCAACTTCATCATCATCCGGGCCTCCCCGAACTACGCGGACCTGAGCTCCTCACCTTGAGGAGAACGTAGGCAACCTCCCGGTTCGGTCCAAAATATACACAACCCACCTTGAGCCAATCTCCTTTCTCTTCTCTCTTCCCCATATATTTCTACTTCTGATCTCTTCACTCACAATTGATCAAAACATTTATTATTTCGAGACTACTTGTCTAAAACATAATCATAAATGCATAACTAATCAACGAGGTCCATTCTCGAGCAATCAAATGAGAATCTTAAATAAAACAATTTCAAATGTCTCGACAAGTCTTCCGTTCTACAATCTAGGAAAGAGCTAAACACTTACTTTCTATCAAAGCAGGGGCTTCCTCCCTTTTGTACATATATACACTCAGTTACCCAAAAAGTCAAAATGTGAGTACTATCTCTCTCTCTCTCTTACTCTCCCCAAAATGCCCCCGCATGTTTTCAAACAATTCTTTTTTCCTTTTTTGAGTCGACTGAATGATTTCAAAAAAAAAAAAAAAAAAAAATGATGACGCAAAAGAGATGCCCGCTAGATTGAAAACCCGCAAGGGTGATCTAGGCAGAAAAATGGTGCGTCTCAAAGGAGGTAGGATACCCCACTCTACGCCCTTATCGAACTGGGGCTTCCCCAACAGAATGGGTCGACTATAGGGTTTTCTCAGAGAATATTGAAGCTTCGATAAGCACATACTTAGAAGAAGGGCATCCCTCATCATCAAGCTCGACGTAGAATTTCTCAAAGGAGGAAGGGTACCCGCTCACCAAATTAGAGAATCCCCGATGGAATGGGTCGACTATGTGGTTTCCCAGAGAATACCGAGGCTTCAACAAGGATGTACTTGGAAGATAGACACCCCTCATCGTCAAACTCGGCACGTGACAAACTCTTTGAATTGGTTAGAATCGTAATTAATTATAAAGCATCTTTATAAAGTCATAACACTTTCAAAGTTTTCTCTTCCACGACACTTTGTTTATAAACCCGCACTCTCGGTCTCCACAAAATTTGTATAAACCTCCTCGGTCCACTCTGAGACCCACCTTTGTGATTCTTGAACCGACTCGGTCCTTCACCCTATTTCCTACACAATAGGATACCTTAGGTCCCAACCTACCTGGTTCAAAACCTTAGGTCCCAAGCCTACCCGGTCAGTCTTGCCTAAGTTACACCATAAACTCTCTAGGTCCCGAGCCTACCCGATCAGTCTTACCTAGGCCCCAAACCTACCCGATGAGTCTTACCTAGGTTACATCATAACCTATTAGCTCGACCTTCTGCAAGTTCATAGCATGACCCTTTCGGCCTCAAACCGGTTCTACCCAAAAACTTCAGACCTTAAACTAGTTAACCAAAGCCAAATCCTTAGAATGACCCATTAGGTCCCGAACCTACTAGGTCCCGAGCCTACCCGATCTCCTAGATCTCAAACCTACCAACACATACTCATCCTTACCTTGTCTAAGCAATAGCTCTCTTATCCTCTTAGGTCCAACCTCTTAGGTCTACCCAGTCTAACCTATTGAACGATCCCTTAGATCCCAAGTCCATTCAAGTCTACCAAGCGCCTACCTTGTAGGTCTCTAGCATATCCGATTCACACCTCAGGTCTTAACTCCTAAACCCTTTAGATCACAAAACTGTCTACCCTCTAAGTCTATAACCTTAGAGCTCGTCCCTTAGAACTCTTTAGTTCCCAAGCCTACTTGGTCCAACCAAAACAATGCCATCTACGCCTACCGTCATACCCAAACCATGGCCCTGCCACTCTTAAACCTAATGTTGCTCCTTAGCTTCAAAAGACTTCCTAGTCTGACCTTCAACCCCTTAGGTCTCTAACCTACTTAATCCGAGCCGAGTCCAAACCTCGCCACCTACAAGGTCCACCCTAGAACTCCATGGATCTCAAACATCGCTCCCCCAACGAGTCCAAATCTCAAACCTTGTTCAAGTATATAGGATCTCCTGCGCACCGCGCCATGCCATAGGGATCTCAAAACCCATCCGGTCAAGACTCGTATCCTTAGTCCCATCCCTAACCTACCTTCACAATTGCCAAATGAGGTTGGTCCCGCGCATGACCTCTAAGACAAAATTAAGTCCTAAGCATATCCAATCCTGTTAGGTACCTATTGCACTCGAGCAAAGTCTTGAGACTCAAGTCCATACCTATGCGCCAACATGGTCACATATCCAAACCCATTTCCCGCCTATGGTTCGCACCTAGCCTAAACTTTCAAAACACTTAGGATCCAAGCCCGACATGCGTATTAGGAACTAGGATCATCCAATCCCAATCCATTGCTCCTTGGCCGGCCTCAAGCCTGCTTGGTCCTAATCCATAACGCGATTTCTCTAGGACAAAAGACTTACCCGCTTGAAAGCCTTATGTCCCAACGCTACCCTGCCTAGCCTTCGATCTCCTAGATCTCACGCCTACCTTTCCATTAGGCCCCGGTCTCCTTAACACATGTCTGAGTCTTACCCTAGCTAAACCCTAGAACTTTAGCCTAGGTCTAATCTATCGAGCCATCCAGCCACGAGGTATCAAGCTCATTTGCCCCAAACCGCAACTCTCTAGACCTCAAACTTGCTCGGTCTAAACCAAGACAAACCTTCAAATGATTTCGGTCTCCAAACCCTATCCTTAAACCTAGGTAAACACATTCTCTAAGCCCTAGCCTCAAGCCTAGGTAGTCATATCATTCTCTCTGAACCCTAGCCTCAAGCCTAGGTAATTACATCCTTCCTAAACCCTAGCCCGAGCCTAGGTAGTTACATCTCTTCCAAACCTTAGCTTAGAGCATAGGTATTTACACCCTTCCTAAACCCTAGCCTTGATCCTAGGTAGTCACGTATCCTCTCTAAACCCTAGCCTCAAGCCTAGGTAGTCATATCATTCTCTCTGAACCCTAGCCTCAAGCCTAGGTAATTACATCCTTTCAAACCCTAGCCTAACGGCTAGGAAGTTACATCCTTCTTAAACCCTAGCCTTGATCCTAGGTAGCTACACCCCTTCCTAAACCCTAGCCTTGATCCTAGGTAGTCACATATCCTCTCTAAACCCTAGCCTTAAGCCTAGGAAACCGCAACATCCTCTTTAACCCTAGCCCAAGTTCTAGGGAATTTCCAAAGCCCCGCATGCAACATCATTTCCAAATTCCCGAAACCCTAGTCTCGAAACCTAGGAAATTTACAATCTTAATCCCCGGTCTTATTGAACCCTAACCCAAAACCTAGGATACAATGCCCTGTCCAAAACTTAATCAACCCTAGCCTCAGGCCTAGGAAGCCGCATTCGCTCTAAACCCTAGCCTCGAGCCTAGTTACTCGCATTCGCTCTAAACCCTAGCCTCGAGCCTAGTACTCGCATTCGCTCTAAACCCTAGCCTCGAGCCTAGGTAGTCGCATTCGCTCTAAACCCTAGCCTCGAGCCTAGTTACTCGCATTCGCTCTAAACCCTAGCCCCGAGCCTAGGTAGTCGCACTCTTTCTAAACCCTAGCCGCAGGGCCTAGGAGACTATATCCTCACTAAACTCTATCATCGAGCCTAGGGTTCAACATTCCCTTCAAACCCTAGTCCTAGACCTAGGAAATTCCTTCACCTTAGTCTCAAAATATAGGAAGTTTACAGTCCTTAGCCTTAAAACCTAGCCCAAAGCCTAGGTTACCGCGAACATTTCCAAGCCATAGTCACCAATCCCGGAAAATGGTGAACCCTAACATCAAGCTTAGTGGACCTTCCACAAAAGCAATCCCTCTTCCCAATGGTCCATGGTCTCAAGCCTAAGAAGTCACAACCTTTCCAACTCCCAGCCTTATGTCTAAAAGCCAACGCCTTTGCAACCTCTGAGCCTACCACAACTCCAAGCCCTAGCCTCCTAGACCTAGGAAATTCCTAAACCCTAGTCCCAAACCTAGGAGAGTCATGGTCCTTAAACACCAGTTTCCAAACCCTTGTTCGAAACCCTAACATCTAGGAAGTCCCCAAACCTCAACCTTTCCAAGCCCTAGCACTAAGCCTAGGATAGAATACTCTCCTCATGCTTAAATAAACTCCTATCCCTAGCCTGTAAGCCTAGGAAACCACAATATCTCCAAGACATAATCTAAAGCCCAAGAAGCCGTGACATCTTTGGCATCCCTATCTCAAGATTAGGAGACCACCATCTTCCTTATTCCCTTTCCTTAAAAGAGCCTTAGGTCCTACCTCTAGGCAACCAAGAAAAATGTCCCTTACCTAACACCTTGGTCTCAATGGCTCGTAGCCTCATCCCCTCCTAAATTAGGATAAGCGGAACCCAGATCATGTTTCCCATATTAGCAAATCCCCGAGAGTCCATCTCCTTCGCGTCTCCCTAAAGTTCATTTGCCCTTGTGACTCACCAAAGAGTCCCTTGTGACTCCCCGAGAGTCTATCGCCTTTGTGACTCCCCGAGAGTCCGTCACCCTTGGGACTCCCCGAGAGTCTATCACCTTTGTGACTCCCCGAGAGTTCATCCCGTTTGCGACTTCATAACAATCCATCATCTTTGCCTCCACATGCAAAATTCAGTTTTACCCTTAGTACATTCCCCTTTGATTCATTTTAGGTGCCCTTAGCGCTGTTTTGACTGATATTCGATACCTTTGGGAACGGAAAGCCCCTTAAAATTTCCATTCTTTTCCTAATATTGCTTAGGATTCGTATAGTTGTAGAGACTTTGGCGCCTCTATGACATACGCATCCTAGATCGATCGTGATTGGCAGAAGCCTCGGCGTTTCTGTTTGCGAGAGATCCAGCATCTATTATTTTAGCATTTCCTAATATTTGCTTAGGATTCGTATGGTTGTAGAGACTTTGGCGCCTCTATGACATACGCATCCTAGATCGATCGTGATTGGCAGAAGCCTCGGCATTTCTGTTTGCGAGAGATCCAGCATCTATTATTTTAGCATTTCCTAATATTTGCTTAGGATTCGTATGGTTGTAGAGACTTTGGCGCCTCTATGACATACGCATCCTAGATCGATCGTGATTGGCAGAAGCCTCGGCATTTCTGTTTGCGAGAAATCCAGCATCTATTATTTTAGCATTTCCTAATATTTGCTTAGGATTCATATGGTTGTAGAGACTTTGGCGCCTCTATGACATACGCATCCTAGATCGATCGTGATTGGCAGAAGCCTCGGCGTTTCTGTTTGCGAGAGATCCAGCATCTATTATTTTAGCATTTCTTAATATTTGCTTAGGATTCGTATGATTGTAGAGACTTTGATGCCTCTATGACATACGCATCCTAGATCGATCGCGATGGCAAAAGCCTCGGCGTTTCTGTTTGCGAGAGATCCAGCATCTATTATTTTAGCATTTCCTAATATTTTCTTAGGCTTCGTATGGTTGTAGAGGACTTTGGCGTCTCTATGACATACGCATCCTAGATCGATCGCGATTGGCAGAAGCCTCGGCGTTTCTGTTTGCGAGAGATCCAACATCTATTATTAGGATTCGTATGGTTGTAGAGACTTCGGCGCCTCTATGACATACGTATCCTTGATCAATCGCGATTGGCAGAAGCCTCGGCGTTTCTGTTTGCGAGAGATCCAGCACCTATTATTAGGATTCGTATGATTGTAGAGACTTCGGCGCCTCTATGACATACGTATCCTTGATCGATCGTGGTTGGCAGAAGCCTCGGCGTTTCGTTAGCACAATCGGCAGGAGCCCTGGCGATCCTGATTGCGTTTACCATTCCATCTTGGGATTATTTAGACAACGTAATCTTTATTTTTCCCAGATGACTTCATTTCTAACGAAGTTCGTTCTTCATACAGGATAGTGCCCGTAGGTTTATTATCCCTAGCAGAAGTCCGATGGCTCGCTTTTCCCTAAGCTCTGAACTACGACCGGCTTGATTCCTCGGAGGATACGTAGGAAACCTGAAAAGGTCCAGCCACCCGACCAACATGGTCATCTCTCATCAAGTGCATTTTCCCCAGCAGAAAACGTTGTTCCCCATCAGAGGACAGTCCTTCCCAATTTCCCCATCAGATTTGAACTACGTTTGGCTTGATTCCCCCGCGGATACGTAGGTCGCCTGTCAAGGTCCAGCCGTTCCCTTACCTTTCCTCTGTTTTGAAACTCATGTTTCAGAACGGTTCCTGTTTTTATCATCGACCCTCCATTGCCTTGCAAGAAGCGTCGCCGAGGGGATACTGTTAGTACCCGATCTGAAAATGAGTTTATTAGGGCTTTCCCAAATATACAAGGACTTTATGGGAATTAGAAACCTTGCAAAGACTTGTCCCGGATTCCCAAAAATAGCTCAATGTTCTAGAAAACATTAAATATGGACATTTAGGGTTGCCTTGTATGAACAGTAAAACCCTAGCTTGAATTTCAAGTCAGCGCGCAACGATGGCCACGCGGCCACTTTCGCCGCCACCCTCAATATTGGCCACGCGGCCACTTTCGCCGCCGCCCTCAATATTGGCCACGCGGCCACATCCGCCCGGATGATCTGGACCATCAGATCTTCCCCTCAGTTTACTATATAAACCAATCTCATGCTATTGGTTTAGAGAGATCCTAATTTGAGAGTTCTTAAACACATTTTTGCTCTCTAATTAGCATTCAAACCTCCAAGAAGATCAAGGTTTATTTCTTGCCAACATAGGTAAGTTTTCTAACTTATTTCTTCACGTTCTTGCATATTTCTAATGTAGATCTTTAATATTCATGTTCTTGCATGTTTATTCATAGTTTCTTCATATGCTTCGCATGTTCATTCATATGTTCATATATGTCTTCATATGTTCATCGTGTCATAGATTAAAACCTTATTTATGCTATATTTAGGGTTGCGATCTTCATGTTTGCATGTTATTTCATAGCCGATGATGATCTAGGGTTCATCGACCCAAGGATGATCTATGAACTACTTCTAACCCTAATCTTTAGGTAATCCCCCCCCTCATTATGCATGATCCCGATTCTTCTGCCTATTCTAATTCTCTCGAACTACGCTGACCTGAGCTTCTCACATTGAGAGGAACGTAGGCAATCTTCGGATCCGGTCTCAATCACTAACACACTACATACACCGCATCATGATAGAAAGACCGATCAATTCGGGCAATAGGAGTGATAACGTTCAATATTCTTCTCTTGTTGTAATTTGACCCCCGAACCCACTAAACATGCTTTTTCTCAATGTTTTGGCTAATTAAAACGGCGTGGCGACTCTCATAATTTTAATGTTGCTATGAATATTCTCAAATTCAAACACACGTATTCACAGCCTGGTACAATTTTCAGCAACACTCAATTTCTTTCCAGGCTTAAGAATTCTCCGTCCCAAGCGTAGGAGTAACTTTTTACTAATATATTAACATTGCTAGGAGTATACAAACATTTTCTTAACACCTATTTCAAGCTCAATTCATTTCTTTTACCGTCCCATAAATAATAGGACAATTTCCTTTTATTCCAATTAAATATTTCACCGACCCAAAAGTATAAGTATCATTTTCTAATATACTAATATAATCATTTAGGGATACTTCCATTCATTTCCCCGTACCACAAATAATGGTACAATTTTTCTAATAATATTTAAATCAAATTACTATTTTACCGTCTCACGAATAGGAGTAACTTTCCTACTAATCCTTTAACAAACCCAGGAGGGTTAACCAATTTGAAACACTTTTTCAAGTTTCTTTCATACGCAGTATATTTATACTCCCTTCGTCCCAAAATTACAAGTATCACAAAAATTGCTCAAAACACAATTTTAACAAGAACAAGTATCGGGAATAACATATATGCATGTTATTACAAGTAAGGAGGAGCTAATAACTTACCTAGTCCGAAATCAAGTTGACCCAAATTAATTTCTGATCGGCGGGAAACGCTCTATTCAACGCCATGAATATTTATTCGGAATCAGAATCACGAACAGAGGGATAATTAAGCTCGAGGAGTCGAGAATAGGAAGAATCCTAAACTTAGATTTTCAAGAACCAGAGAAAGAACGAGAAGAAAGATTTTGGGAATCTTTCTCTGCAAACACAACAAGATATACTTGCCACTTTCAAAGAATGACACCTAGGCCCCTCAAGTTCTAACTTTGACAAAAAGGCCCCTAAACTTTCAACTTTGACATTTAACCACCTTAATTTTCTAAAGTAGTTAAATAATTAACTCAAATAAAAAAAATAACATATAAATATGCTAGTCAAGAATTTAACAAGCAAGTCAAGAATTTAACAAATAAGTCAAATATTTAACGAGATTAAGGATGGGCGTTACATCCTCCCCTCCTTAAAGAAAATTCGTCCTCGAATTTTACTGATCAAGATTATAACATATATAATCAACAAATAGAACTAAAGAGCATCAATACTATACATACACACAATTAGATATTACACGTATGCTCACAAATATTCTATGCAATCAAGATGTATCGATTATAATATCGAAACACATAAAGTCAAGCAGACTCGATTAGTCAATCCACTATATTGGTGAAACTTGACATATCCACTAAAAATAATAGAACTGGTCATATCCTCCAGATCACTGTAATACTAGTCAAATCCACTAGGCAATCTCAAATACTGAAGTCGTGGTCATCCATCATTTCAATATTTAAAACTTAACTTCACGTTTATCAATCCATCGAAAAGGTATAGCTCTCGGTGTCAAATAATTAACAATAGAGCTGCCTTCGAAATTCATTAATGAATTTCTAACAAGATCAAGAAAATCTCAAGAACACGCGTACCTTGGTTGTTTCCGTCAACAAAGATGCCTGAAGTAAACCCACTTCAAAATAGATATATCCTCTATCAAGAAATTTCTGAAGTTGAATCTTCAACTCTTTTAACTCAATCGTGGTCAAGAACATTAATCCAAATGTCAGCACTGTATTCGCACTGTAACAACTCAAGATAATCCAAGTTTCTCATCAAGTAACATGTATTACTCAGTAGATATTATAGCTGAGATCTCATCAAGAATGGATACATCCATCTGGTTTGGTGTAAAAATTCCACTATCAATCACATAGGTTAAATACCCAGTACAATCTCGATAACACTGTTCGAACTTTCAATGCAGAACATGAATATTATACATAATTATATCATGCTCATAAAAATAGTCAAGCATACTAGCATAGAACTATTCACCATCTATTGTGGCAAACAAGAATGGCATAACATATAGAAAGCCAAATTATAACACGTAAGAGCCAAGCCATAACACGTATCACATCAACGTCCCATCTAGGTAACATGACCAAGTTAACATAGAACGTATAAGGTGTTATCACCCACACTTCTATCAAGCTCTTATACATAACGATATCAAGCATGTAGTCTCTTACTAGAGAATACACTTCCACGTAATTCACGAGATAAGGACAAGCATGCATATATAGCACGAAACAATGTCCACTAGACAAGATAGATACGCCTAAGTCTTTAAAGACTCGCGCTCTCGATTCTCAAACCATCTAATCCAATTGGATCAACACTATCAACTCCAGTCCTATGCCTGGTATAACAACAAGTAAAGGAACACTCAACGTCAGAAGCACACCCATAAGCTAACCCACGAATGCCGTAGACCCTATCCAGGCTTAGAGCTAACCATAGCTCTGATACCAAACTGACACGCCCCAAATCCCGGGATCCCCTAATAGAACCTCGAACCTGGTGCGCGTAACTAACAAGAAACAAGAAACTAACGGGAAACAGGAACAATACCTGTTAGAAACAAACTGACATGATATATATACTCAAGAGTAAGGAGCTAAGATAGCTCACAACGAGTTCTAGACCAAGAAAATTAAAACCAAACATGGTTACATACAGCGGAAGACATGCCTAGCACATAATCTGGTATCAAGAGATGTCTAGAGACAACAAGTACTACACAAGTCTACCCCAACAAGCCTTGAGTTTAACAACTCATACAACATCGTCCTTACCAAAGTGTAAAAGGACACTAGTCTCAAACAAGAACATCCTGCGAAGTACGTTCCCAGCTATGTCGAGCCTCACTGCGTACTATCCCCTGCTTTCTTGGGGGGGGGGGGGGAAACAAATAAACGGTGAGATAAATCTCAGTAAGCTATTAACATGCAACTACATGTCATGTTATCACGAAATTCCTGTAGATACTCAAGTAATCATATATCAAGTATCATCAAGTAACAAGTATAGGAGAGGCTAAGCCAACTCAACAAGTAATCAAGCTCAAGATATGATCAGGTAACAAGTAGTCAAGTAGTGTGAGAGGCTAGACCAACTCACCAAGAAGCACATAGGCCTATCACGTATCATTACCTGAATCCTTCCTTATTCCTCCCAAGAATACCATTATTGTCGATGCTTGTATAGCTGAGGACAACCACGATCAAGATCAAGAGACTGCTATGCAGTATATAAGAAGACCCGGTAACCAGTGTCATTCACAAGAACAAGATTCACGAGGTGTTCACGAGTTTAGCATTCACTTATATCAGGCGTATTGCTCTAATACAGGATGCTAAGCCCTTACGATGGCCGGTAGTAAGGGAAAAACAGACCGAATGCATAGACCCACGATTATCACTTAAACCCCAGCTCTCGCGATAAGCGTGAACCTATACACCCCTCTGCACCAAATAATCCAGCTGGACTCACACGAGAATGCACAAGTAGATATTTACTTGAACTACGAGAATAGAACTAAGTCCCATATTAGTGGACCAGTCTTTATGCACCATGTAATCATGTATCATGTGCTCACGAGAATATGCACCATGTAATCATTGCGAAGACAAATCAATCTAACAATGGCACGTAGAGTGTCCATATAACACAGTCAATCCAAGTTAGAGTCTATTAATAACAGACCTCAAACAAGTAGTAGGGTATATCATTCTATATCACTTTGTCACATGCCAAGTTTGCACGTACATATTCATATCACGTTTAACACATTAAAGTGTCTATCACGATACCTTTACTATCAAATAGAGCCCAATACCTTAGACTCTAAACACGTAGTAGCATAGGTCACATTGTACCTAGATAAATCATGCTTCTCGTATATGTATCGTTAATAATCAAATACATTTTCTAACACATATTGTGTTCAATAATTATTCTTATTAACTTAAATCATAGTATTCATGATTATATGAATTGTCTTCATATTACACCAGTCCCTATTTTCTTTAGGAACCCATATCAAGACAAGATATTCTTATACTTTATATACTTTATTGAGTATATATATGATTAAAACCAATCACTAGCACTTTAGTGTTTGTTCATAGCACTTCCAATACACACGTATCAAATTCAAGTATGTAGTAGAGTTAATCATTCTCTATCTAGTTCCATATCCCAACTCTTTTGGTTATTCATACCATGTATCAAGTAATCAAGAAGACACATTCTATTAAGTAACTATATGCAAGATTTGCATATACACATCAAGAATCTTTCAAGTTTATTACCATACACATATATTGGTGTCAAGGCACGTACAAGATTTTATAATCTTATATTCAAGTCTTAATCCAATTATTTGGATGTTCAAGTCATGTACAAGATTTTATTGTCTTATACTTCCAGTTACTGTCTCAACTTAAGACATTCAAGACATTCAAGACATTCAGGACATTTCAAGACATTCAATACATATACAAGATTTTATCATCTTATATCCAAGTTCTCAATCCATTTCTTTGGATGGTTAAACATGTACAAGAGTTAATTATCTTATACTTCAAGTTCAAGCTAGGAAGATGAATTATACATCTTTCACGAATTATTTTCCAATCCTTTTCTTAGGACATTCAAGCTCAAGACATTAGTGGTGCCCCCAAGGTACACAAACATTAACTTCAAGACACATAAAAGAGAGTTACTACTCTTATACTCAAGTTATTATTTAATTATGATTCAAGTCCACATTTCATTTGTTCACAAAGGGACTATTTTTCAGTACTAGAGTGTTCTACAACACTCATCTAGGCCATCTAAGGTAGTACCCTAACCTAGACCAAGAATACTTCGAGTTCAATTTAAGTAAATGAGCTATACAACTCATACTTACATGTTCATAATCCCCTACATAGGATATTCAAGCTCAAGACATTACTTTGGTGCTCTCAAGGTGCACAAACATTGTTCCAAAAAAAGCATAACACATAAGTGCTTGTTCATAGCACTTTCAAGACATAAAAAGAGTACTTCCTTTTATACTCAAGTTCTCATTTTAATTTAATGAGTAATCATGTTCAAGACTCACTTCTGATGCCCCTAAGGTGCCACAACACTTGCTAGGACATCTAATACTAAGGCTATATGCCTTAGGAGGAATAAATTTTCATTTCATTTTAGATGTAAAACACTTTTGTTGAAACAGGGGACCGGGCGGGCGCCTACAAGGGACCGGGCGGGCGCCTGTTCTAGAACTTTTGATACCCAAAACTTCTGTTGAAAAGGGCGGGCGCTCAAGGGATCACCAGGCGGGCGCCTGGTACAATTTTCAGCAACACTCAATTTCTTTCCAGGCTTAAGAATTCTCCGTCCCAAGCGTAGGAGTAACTTTTTACTAACATATTAACATTGCTAGGAGTATACAAACATTTTCTTAACACCTATTTCAAGCTCAATTCATTTCTTTTACCATCCCATAAATAATAGGACAATTTCCTTTTATTCCAATTAAATATTTCACCGACCAAAAGTATATGTATCATTTTCTAATATACTAATATAATCATTTAGGGATACTTCCATTCATTCCCCGTACCACAAATAATGGTACAATTTTTCTAATAATATTTAAATCAAATTACTATTTTACCGTCTCACGAATAGAGTAACTTTCCTACTAATCTTTTAACAAACCCAGGAGGGTTAACCAATTTGAAACACTTTTTCAAGTTTCTTTCATACGCAGTATATTTATACTCCCTTCGTCCCAAAATTACAAGTATCACAAAAATTGCTCAAAACACAATTTTAACAAGAACAAGTATCGGGAATAACATATATGCATGTTATTACAAGTAAGGGGGAGCTAATAACTTACCTAGTCCGAAATCAAGTTGACCCAAATTAATTTCTGATCGGCAGGAAACGCTCTATTCAACGCCACGAATATTTATCCGGGATCAGAATCACGAACAGAGGGATAATTAAGCTCGAGGAGTCAAGAATAGGAAGAATCCTAAACTTAGCTTTTCAAGAACCAGAGAAAGAACGAGAAGAAAGATTTTGGGAATCTTTCTCTGCAAACACAACAAGATATACTTGCCACTTTCAAAGAATGACACCTAGGCCCCTCAAGTTCTAACTTTGACAAAAAGGCCCCTAAACTTTCAATTTTGACATTTAACCACCTTAATTTTCTAAAGTAGTTAAATAATTAACTCAAATAAAAAAAATAGCATATAAATATGCTAGTCAAGAATTTAACAAGCAAGTCAAGAATTTAACAAATAAGTCAAATATTTAACGAGATTAAGGATGGGTGTTACATGCACAGACGCCAGAATTTGAAATTGGATGACAGTACTAGGGATCTGTGCGGCACAGTGATGGAGGTCGGCGTTTGGGTTCTGTGATGGGTTTCCAATTCGGGCAAACGGAGATGGAGGATAGCTGAGGGATTTCTGGATTGGAGATGTGCCGTCGATTTGAGACTGTAGGAGAGAAGATGCGCAGGCGTCGAAGATGAAGAACGGGGCCTCGGGATTTGGCAACGGCTACCAGATTAGGCTGATTTGGCCGGCATCGAAGTGAGCCGGTAGCCAAGGACTGTGTGTGCCGGAGATGGTGACCAGGGAGAGGTGCCGGCGATGTTGTTGAAGGGAGACGAGAAGAATGGGTGAGGGTGCCGTCGTTGAGAGAGAACGGGCGATTAGGGATTTGTTTTGTGAATTTGGGGATGACCCCTATCCCTTCCTTTTCTGATTTTTTTTTTTTTACGCCCTGACTTTCAAGCGCACACTCTAAGTGAACGCACAAACCTTCCTGTTCAGCAAGCGGCCGCCCCATGCACCCTCGTACCCCTTTCGAAAATTTTCAATTTGGTCACTGCCTTCAACTTTTTACTGCAATCCAGTCTCTTATATAACCTGCACAACTAAACCCTCAAAACAACCTACAAGCATAATATCTATCTAAAAAAAACTAAAAACTAACAAAAATTAATAAAAACAAAATAAATTGCAAGGTTTACAATTGGAGGCACTTTAAAAAAAATAAAAATAAAAATCTTTTTGGAGGGTTTACACTCCTCTATAAACCCACAAACTCAAGGAGACTCTTTCGAGTGACACGAAACAAAAACTAAATGATAAAGGATAGAGTATTTACATAATTGAGACGTGTCTCAACAAGCATAATTTTTTTTTTAAAGAAAGATAAATAATAGTCAAATAACTAGAATTAAAACGCAAGTCCCCGGCAACGGCGCCAAAACTTGATAGACAAAATTATAATACCTCGCCAAGTGCACGAGCTATCGTCATAGCAATATGCAAACACAAGGGTCGAACCACAGAGACTTGGATTAATTCTAAGTTATTTAACTATTTTAAAACAATAAAATAAAAGAAAATGATCAACATGAACTAGCATATTATGATAGGATAGCAGAATAAAGATTCACAATCATCTTTTCTATGATATGTTAATAATATAAACACCAATTACAATTCAAGGATTCATTCACTGTTTTAAGAATTGGGACGGTTAGGTGGCCGGGTTTCAATTCTAATACTCTCTTTATGTTCTACTTTTCGCAAGGTCCGTTTCACATGCCAAGAGTTCATGAAGTTCTTAAGAATATTTGAACCTAGATTTTTTTGACTTCCGCAAGGTCCTCAATTGGATCTAATCACCATAATATTGGTCAATGTATAAATCTCCACGCAAGTGCAAGAACTTATACCCAAGTAGTTAAAGAGCCAAAATTATCTTAACATAAAGTTGAAACTCTAAAACAAAATTAAAATTATTAGGATGAACAAGAAAAAGATTGGATTGGAAGACTTAAAAATAAAACATAAAATTGATAAAAGTTACCTCCAATTCGTAGTTGGTGAATTAGTTCTTCATAGACAAAGAACTAACTCCTCCAACCTTGCAAACCTTACAAAATATTAACTAGCTACATGATTGATAAAATAAAAAAACTAAAAACCTAGTCTAGTATTTATAGGGAAAATTAAATCTAAAACCTAAACTAAAAAGGAATTGTAAAAGAAAAAGGAAAAGGAAACTAAATCAAAATCCTAAATAAAATAGAAAACAAATCCTAATTCTTAATTCCTAATGCTTGTGTGCGGGTGCGGGTGCGGCTGCCTTTTGTGGCCAAAAATTCCGAAATTCCAATTAAGTCCTCACAGTTTCATTATTTACAGATCAGTCCCTGAACTTTCATATTGCTGCAGTTTAGTCCTGAAGTTCCAGAACTGGCAGATTTGTCCCTGGATTTCAGCAGATTTTTCACAACATTCCTTGGCCTTCATACCCTTGATCCATTAAGCTCATTTTCTCCCATTTTCTTCTAAATTGAGCACATAACCACCCTACACAACAAAAACACAAAAAGAACCTAATCAAATAACAAAAGCTTTAGAACTAAGCAATAATTAAGCCTAAAAGTACCGAATAGAATGAGTAAAAACTCATCCATCAAAGGACCAAATGTGGTTTAAAATTTATAGGTTAGGGATAATGTAGTTTAAGGACTATTCCGAAAAAATGTGCAAAGGTTAAGGACCAAAAACGTCTTTTTGCGGAAAGAGTACTACTCCCTCCGTCCCAGACTGAGGTTCTTACTTTCCTTTTTGACTAGTAGGTAACCCGTGCTCCGCACGGGAATCTATTCCGTTAATGTTTTTGTATTTTTTTTTTTATGTTTTTAATTGATAAATTAACATAATAATTTTATTTGAAAATATATGTATATTTTAAATTAATCAAAACATTTTCATAGCTTTGGTTGTACATAGTTGTAATAAATATGTTTTTTAATTAATTTAGAAGTACATTTAAGTTTGATGTATGAATATTTCAAAAAACTTAATGGTATTAATAGTAATAGTTAACATATATAGTAACTATTATGATTAAATAATATAATTAATTGTAATAGTTAATATGTATTATAACAATTATGATTAATTAATACTATTAATAATAATTTGCTCAAAAAAATTACTATTAATAATAATAAGTAACTTATATAGTAACTATTATAGTTAACAATTATATTTAACTATTATAATTAACTAATACTATTAATAGTATTAGTTAGTTATAATAGTTAAATATTACTCCATTTGTCCCGGAGTAAGAGTCCTACCTCTCATTTGCACGGAGATTAAGAAATAATGAAAGTAAGTGTTGTGAGTGTAAAAGTAAATTAGGAGAGAGAATGAGTGGGATGAATAATAAGTTGATTGGTTTTCTGAGTATAAAAGTAAAGTATGAGAGATAATGAGTGAGATGAATAGTAAATATTATTTTCTATTTTTGAAAAAAAACTTTTACTCTAGGATGTACCATAATAGAAAGTAGGACTCTTACTCTGGAACGTAGAGAGTAATAGTTAACTATAATAGTTAACTATTAATAGTTAACTATTATAGTTACCTATTATAGTAACTATTACTATTATAAGTATTAGTTACTATAGTAGTTAACTATAATAGTTACCTATTATAGTAACTATTACTATTATAAGTATTAGTTACTATAGTAGTTAATTATAATAGTTATCTATTATAGTAACTATTACTATTATAAGTATTAGTTATTATAGTAGTTAACTATAATAGTTACCCTATATAGTAACTAATACTATTAGCTAAGAATTTTTTTTTGAAAAGTCTCTTATTTATAAGAGGGGTAATGATGTGGCAGCACCAAATGCAACCTTTCTCTAAGACTTGTCTATGTGGCAACACCATGGCTCTCCTCACCAACTTTAATATATATATATATATATATATAGATATAGATTTATCCCAGACTAATGTTCTTAGTTGCTTTATTATCTAAAATGGACTATAGGACCCACTTGTCATTCTCACGACAAAAAACCCTTTACCTACTTTCTCTTTCCTACTTTCTCTTACTTTACTTTTCATACTCACAACATTTACTTTTTCTTAATCTCCGTGTAAAGTCAAACTAAGAACCTTAGTCCGGGACGGAGGGAGTACTATTCATACACAGAAAATTGTCCCAACCAAAGATTTTCTCTCTAACATGGCAAACATCTCCTTGTCTGCAGAATCTCACAACGGTGGTACTACATAAATTGTGGTGACTGTACACACAGAATACGGAGTATTTAATAAAGCAACACATAAATTAAAGTAACATGAAAAATTGTCAATAATAATCTTTACAATACATCATTGTGATAGATAACATTGTACGCAGAGTATATAGTAAGAGCAACCCTAACACCGAAACATTTAAACACATGTTCATTTACGAGGAAAAATCGTAAAAACAGTTTTAGTGATTGTGAATATTAGTAGTACCAAACCTGCCAAAACTGAAATGAGGGCCCACGGACTATTCAGATACTTATGCCTTAAACTTGCTATTCGCTTATTGTATGGCCTCTCGCAATGAGCATTCACATTCTTGAAAATTTCAACTAGAGAAAATTGTCGGATGGTATTAAGACATTGTCGGTAGGGATGGCAACGGGTCGAATACGGTCCGGATATTGCAAAACTCGTATCCGACCCGAGGCTACCGAGTCCGTATCCGAACCCGTTCGTATCCGAATATGGGCGAATCCGTATCCGCCCGTAAAGATCCGCCCAAAATCAAAATCCAAAATCAAAATCATTTTTGGGGACGGAGGGAGTTAACTTTCAGTCAAAAATAACCAAAAATCAAGAACAAGCTATCCGTCCAAAATCAATATCCACAGCTAACATTCATATTTTCAAATTCGAATTCGAAGAGAGAGTAAGGAAATTAACTGTACCTTCAATGGCTTCTCGAGGGCTCTTCAAATTCGACGCTGGTGGAAGGAAGGCGGATGAGTGTGATGGAACAGGAAGGCTCCTTCAAGATCTTGGCGGAAGTGCCGGCGGCGCGGACTAGTTTGCCGCCTTGACCGGGATTCATCTCGATGTTGTGGATAATTGTGCCGATTCGGACGAAAAGAAGATGAGGAGGAGCTGAAGACGACGCGGACTAGTTTGCCGCCTTGGCGAATTGGGACTGACGGAGGGTGGTGATGGAGACGACGACGACGGCGTCGCCCTCTCTCTCTCTCTCTCTTAGCTCGACAAATTGAAAAATCAAAACCCTAATCTGAACTCGCGTGTTGTCGCCTCACGTATATAGAAGGTAGGGGAGTAATAATAATGGAAAGCAAGGGTAAAATAGTAAATAACCTAATAGATACCTATTCGGATATGTTCGGGTCGGATACGGGTTGGATACGGACGGATCTCGGACAGAATCCGAACCCGTATCCGAACCTGCCGGATTTTAAAATCTATTACCAAACCCACCCATCCTCGGTCGGATTGTCTCGGATACGGATCGGGTTCGGTAAAATTCATCACCCCTAATTGTGTGTCATCTTGTTGAAAACCTCAGCCACAACCTCATCATCGCCTAGCCAGTTATCAATTATCCCACCGTGACAAAGTAGTTCGACATCTTTTGATGTATCAATAAGGCGGTCCATCAATTTCACATAACAAGTCACCAGACTGTAACTATCAAGTCGATCGTATTGCTCAAAAGCAATCATGTTTCTTAGAAAAGATTCAGTCCAGTCTGTAATTGTCAGTTTTGGAATTTCAAACACCCCGCCACTGAATTTTATCCCTAGAAAGCCACCATCTGTCTTCTTAAATTTTATATTAGCTTCCTTGAGCATTGTTGCACAACCAATAAAATAATTCGAATTCCTCATACCTTCTGATTCGTTTCTAATAGGTGGTCCCAGCCAACAAAAGTAAATCAATTCGAGCAGATGCTTTACTTCGAAAGCATTTTCCCTAGAAAAACCCCTAGTATATCCTGAAACTGGGAAATGATTGTTGAAAAACTTAACGAAAACTCCTCTGAAAATTTCATATATCTTAAGAAGCACAAAGAAGGGGAGTTGATTCTCAATTAACATCAAATCGTGTTGCAAACTATTTAGCATCCAATCATGACGAAAGATAGGATCATTTTGTTCTCTGATGGATTCATACATGAACTTGAATGCTAACTCAATGATAAAACAACCAGCCAATATCAGCATCCGAATAAATTTCTCTGAATCTAGGTTTATAGGTTCAGCTTAACACTTACGTGCCTCTTCTTCTAGCGACTTCATGGGGATTACCAGATCATTTATAGACATATCCATTTTTTTAAGAAGTAGCTTCAAGTAACGCAGTTTATGCTCCTCCATCATTTGTAACTTTACATTACTCTTATGGTACGGACCAATTGCAATTAAAGTTGGATCATAAGCCATTCTGTTTTTGTTCCGAAGTTCATCATGAACTCTAAAGATGCAACAATCTGGCCAATTGGAAGAGAGTTCTTCCATCTCTTTATCCATATCTATAGAAATTTTGTCCTTCATTTGGGGAGCTAGCGAATTAGAAGAGAGCTCTTCCATCTCTTTATCCATATCTACAGAAATTTTGTCATTCATTTGGGGAGCTGGGGAATTGAAATAGAGCTCTTCCATCTCTTTATCCATATCTATAGAAGTTTTGTCATTCATTTGGGGAGCTGCAAGCGACGCCTATATGCAATGAAAATAATCAGCCGTGTTTTATGTCTTCAAAGTTCATATGGAGTATATGTGTTGGAAAATTGTGTAAATGTGTGAAGGAAATTGCGCACGTTTCCTTAGAAAATTCGTTTGTCGGTTTTATAATTAAATGTGGATTCATAAACTTCTACATGTTAAAAATAAATTGGTGTGATTTATTTAGTGGAAAGTAAGAGTTGGAATGCTCAAAAAGACAATGGGTAAGTTGGGAATGGGTAACTATCCCACATGGAAAGGAAAGGGAAAATTCTTTAGAATCCTTCTTTAAAAGGGCATCCCAAATGGGACAAGGAGGGAAATAAATTTGAAAGACCATGGGTGGGTAAAGTTTTGAGAACTTATCCCACATTGGCTTAGTATAAAAAGGTGAGCTAGTTTAAATACATTTAACCGTTTGTATGGGTTACGATTGTGTGGAATAGAGGCTCTCTCTCACACCTGGGTACGCAGGGGGTGCAAATTTAGTTTGAAAATTTGTCAATTTATTTCTCAAACCATTGGACACGAATGTGGCTCCGAAATAGCCTAGCTCGACAAGCCACCTTTTGTGTGCATTGTTTTTTCCTGCCCAACCAGAAAGAATTTGAAATTCAATTCTTTGATTTTGTAACAGTCAAGAATTTTAATCCTTGATCTGTAACTGCCCATTCATTACTATTGATTCCAGTTTAATTGTGTGATTAATGGATTCTTTTTAGCAGTTTAAAATGGCATTTCGACAGCCATTCGAGACACATTTTCAACAGTCTCACATACTTTTGCTTTAGCGTTTTCCTTGGCCCTCCTGCTCTTTTCGTGGTGACTTATTCCAGGCAGATCGAAGTTCGCCGGAGGCACTATTGTGCGATCGCTGACCGGTCCGTCCGCTGTATCCTGGGAGACAGGCGTCTAACGTATCATCAAGCACAACACCGGTGAGGGGGCGAATTTGTCTTAAGGACAGTGTTGGTTTACACGACTCGGACAAACCCATCAACAATTTCTTTTCCAGTTCTGTTTTCTGTTTTTGTTGCAATCTTTATTTCTGTTCTGGTGTAATATTCTAACATATGTTAGGTTGTGGAGCAGTGGCGGAGCCAGAAATTTTTAGAAAGGGGCAAATAAATTTTGACTATGGAATATTATAACCTAATAACTAAATTTAGTTTAAAGGGAGGGCAAAAATTATAATATAGGGCTATTTTTGTCTTCACGCAAAGCAAGAGGCAAACAAACATTTTGACTATGGAATATTATAACCTAATAACTAAATTTACTTCTGATTCATTTTAGTAGGTGGTCCCAGCCAACAAAAGTAAATCAATTCAAGTAGATGTTTTACTTGGAGTGCATTTTCCCTAGAAAAACCACTAGTATATCGTGAAACTGGAAATAGATACTCGAAAAACAATACGAACATATTATAGAACCCATGAAGCTCGTGTGGTACTCCGTTTAAAATTTCATACTACCTCCGTCTCAGCTCAATGTGCATTTTTACTGTTTATGTGGTCAAATCATTCGAATTTTGACCATTATTTTGTGAAAATCTAGCTATTATTATACAATTTTAAAAGTTATTATTGTTTTATTGTTCGAAATAATATCAATAACATCTTTCAAAATTGCATAGAGATACATAGATTTTCATTAAATTAAGCTTAAAGTTCAGTCAAATTGACCAAAAAAATCAAACAGTACACATTGAGCGGGACGGAGGTAGTATATCTTAAGAAGCACAAAGAAGGGGAGTTGATTCTCAAATGACATCAAATCGCGTTGCAAACTATTTAGCATCCAATCATGATGAAAGATAGGATCATTTTGTTCTCGGGAAAATAACTAAATCATGCAATATACTATACCTCTTATTTCATAAAAGGTAATGTACTATATACTGACGAGTAAACTGCTTTTCTGCCCCTCGTACTATTGCCTCAACATCAATTTGACACTCGTATTGCTGAAACACTAAATGTATGATGCGTACTATTGATTGGTAACAAAATCAAACAATATTCCTAACGCCAGTTAGTTAAATATTTAACGGACAAGACCTTGTAGAAAATTGTTGACCGGGTCAACGTTTACATAGCAGTTGACTGGACAAAAAAATGCAATAACATTTATTGAATTTCTAAAAATAAATTTCAAAAAATTCAAAACGTTCAAGGAAAAAAATTGTTAATTTCAAACCCCAATCCGGCCACACTCCACTCAGATTAACTGGGTTTCAAACTCCCAGACATCCTTCCGCTTCTAGTCTCTCCACCTCCGGCCGCCACCACGACCAACGCACACCAAACCCCTCCACCGCAGCCCAAACCCACTATCAGAGCTTTCAGCAAAAAAAAGTAGGGTTTGAAATTGCAAATTTTTTTTTTTTTGAATTTTCAAAACTTATTCTTAGAAATTCAATAAATGTTATTGCATTTTTTGTCCAGTCAACTGCTATGTAACCGTTGACCCGGTCAACAATTTTCTACAAGGTCTTGTCCGTTAAATATTTAACTGGCGTAGGAATATTGGTTGATTTTGTTACCAAATCAATAGTACGCATCATACATTTAGTGTTTCGGCAGTACGAGTGTCAAATTAATGTTGGGGCCA